>CM056582.1:96369093-96579093 GCA_029721435.1 Gymnothorax reevesii | reverse complement strand
AATGTCCTGTACTGAAACTCCCCTGAACAGGGCCCATGATGTGGCCATGCCCCTAGTGGAATGAGCCCTTAAACCCTGGGGAGGCTGCAAACCTTTACTCCCATAAGCCAGAGATATAGCCTCCACAATCCAGTGGGACAATCTCTGGCGAGACAACGGCTTACCTTTATGGGGAGTGGCCCAGGACACAAACAGCTGGTCATCTTTCCTGAACCCTGCTGTCCTACTCAGATACACATGAAGTGCCCTGACGGGGCATAATGTGTTGAGCTTCTTCTCCTCTGTTGAGGAGAATGGAGGTGGGTGAAAAGCCAACAGCTCCACTGTGGGACACCTGTAACCTGATTCCACCACTTTAGGCACGAAGGCTGGGTTGGGCCTAAAACAGACCTTGGTGAGCCCTGGTGCAAACTGTAAACAGGCAGGCCGAATGGATAAAGCCTGTAGGTCACTCACCCGCTTAGCTGTCGTTAGAGCTAAGAGCAAAGCTGTTTTCAGTGAAACAAACTTCATCTCTGCCACCTCCATAGGCTCAAATGGATGGAGAGAGAGGGCGTCCAGCACCACGGACATTTCCCACAGGGGAACCAGGGGTCTGGAAACTGGGAGCTTGCGTCTTGCACCTTTCATAAAACGACAGACTAAGGGATGCTGCCCAGCGGGCTTATCACCAAAGCCCACATGGCACGCTGAAATGGCAGCCAAATACACTTTGACAGTGGAAAAGGCCTTACCTTTGTCCATCAAATCCTGCAGGAAACACAGCAGGTCCACCACTGAACACTGAAAAGGGATGATTTGCTTCAAGTCACACCACTCCTCAAAAACCCGCCACTTACCACTGTAAAGAGAGCGAGTGGAGGAGGCTCTTGCGTTTTGAATGGTATCAATGACATGTGCTGGCAGGCCTGCAGCACTCAAATTCCACCTCTCACGGGCCAAGCCCAGAGTGCCATGCGGTCTGGGTGCGGGTGGTAGATCTCCCCGTTCGCCTGGGACAAAAGATCCCTGCGTATGGGGAGCGGCCACGGCTCGCCCGCCAGCAGCTGTATTATTTCTGCCATCCAATGTTTGGATGGCCACCGTGGCGCTATCATGATTAATGACAGGCCCTGCTCTCTCACTCTGATTAGAGTCGGGGAGATCAGGCTGAGCGGGGGAAACGCATAAAGGAGCACGTCTGGCCACGGGTGTGCTAGGGCATCCACACCCAGAGGTGCATTTGCGTCCGAAAGGGAGAAAAACAGTGGACATTGCGCGTTTTCTTGCAAGGCGAATAGATCTACGGCTGCCCGGCCGTATCTCAGCCAAATCTGTTCCACCACCTGCGGGTGGAGTTTCCACTCTCCGTACAGGGGATTCCCCCGGGACAGAAGATCTGCTCCTCTGTTCAAAATGCCCGGTACATGTGTAGCTCGAAGAGACAGGAGCCGGGTACTGCTCCATAAGATTACTTTCCGAGCTAATCTGTGCAGCTGCAGTGACCGAGTGCCGCCTTGGCGGTTTATATATGCCACCACAGTGGAATTGTCTGTTTTTACCAGTTGTCCGTTGTCATGGTTACTCTGGACGCCACCGCGCCCAGCCGAACCCCCGCCGCGAGAGCCGCTGTGTCCCTCCACGGCTGGAGAGCCGCTACACATGCCGATGTTATTTTCAACCTGCGGCTGAGATGACGGCGTGGGCAAAGGCGCAATGCCGCGACCCAACGCTGAAAATCCCTCATCATCAGTAGTCCCAGATGTACCACAGAAATCACTGACGCCATGAGGCCGAGCAGGCGTAGGCACAGTCTGAATGACACGACTTTCCCCAGCCTGAAGAGGGAGAGGCACCGTGTTAGGGATATTAACCTCCCCTCTGATAGCGTGACGCGATAAGAGAGAGAGTCTATATTGAGACCCAGGTATTCTGTGCACTGTGTGGGCTCCACTCGGCTCTTCGCCCAGTTTATCCTGAACCCGAGATCCCTGAGATGATTTATCACCGTAGCTGAATCTCTGACCGCTTGTTCTCGCGATCGAGAGCATATCAGATAATCGTCTATATACGAAAATATTCTGATGCCGCTGTTCCTTAACGGAGACAGTGCTGCCTCCGCACATTTGCTGAACACTCTGGGAGCTAATGACAGCCCGAATGGGATGGCCTGATACTCGTAGGCTTTGCCCTGAAAAGCAAACCTGAGGAATTTCCTGTGTGCGGGATAAATGGCGATGTGAAAATACGCGTCCTTGAGGTCGATTGTAACGAACCAATCGCCCGGACGGATGGATTGACAGAGCACTTTGTGTGTCAACATCCTGAACGTGTATTTTCGTAGGTGTCTGTTTAACACCCGGAGATCTAAAATGGGGCGAAGGGATGAGCTCTCCCTCTTGGGAACGAGGAAGTAACGGGAATAATAACCCTGTTGAGCTTCCTCGCTTGGGACGGCTCTGATCGCATTTTTGTTTAATAACGACGCGATTTCGTCCTGTAACGCTCGAGCTGCATCGCCTTTGGCTACTGAAGCTACCACACCGTTGAACCTGGGTGGTTTCATAGCGAATTGCAGTCTGTACCCCTGAGAAATAGTTGACAAAACCCATGGATGAACTGCGCATGCGCGCCATCTTTCCGCCCGCGCAGGTAACGTGCTCACGTTGTCGCACTGAGGTGACGTCACTCGCCGCGACTGGCGTGATCTGTCTCCCAACCCATGAGCGTGAGCTCCCCCTGTGGGAATTGAGGGGGCATGGCGGAGCTTTATGTTTGTTCTGTTTTTCTTTTTGCTTTTGGGAAAGCAACTCGCCCTTGGCTCTGAGCCTGGCTGCGAGGGATTGAACTTTATTTTTGTTAAACAAGGCAAGAGTGCTTGGTGACACTGTACTACCTTCTGTCCCCGACTCTCCTCCTCTTGAACGTGAGGGGAGAGGAACAGAGAGACCCGTGGACCATTGAAAACTGCCAGAGTCTCTGAACAGTGAACTTCGGGGAACTGATTCACCCCTGATTCCCTTCTTTTCTTCATGGGAAGGGGGGGAAAGCTGGGGTAGTCAGGACGACTGCTTTCTCTTCCCACTCCCGGGCTGTTGGGGGCGGTTTCTTGCTGCCACTGCAGCAAAGGAATGTTTTCCCCATGGCCTTTGGTTCTGCTGAGGCTGCTGCTGAGGCTGCTGGTTAGCCTGCTGACCAGTAGTCTGCCTCTGTGGTCTGCCTCCCCACTGTCTCCCCCTCACTGCTGCAGCCGCAGCAGCAAAGCCGGCCCTTGGACCCTGCGGGGGGCGAGGGGTGGGTTTCCGTGGAAGAAAGAGATCAAAGGCTTCACCTTCCTGTTTCCTGAGGGTGCTGGTCTCCCTCATTTTTTCGAGCGCAGGACCAAAAAGACCTTTAGTGGGGTCATATGGCGCGTCCATCACCTCCGCCTTCTGGCCGTCACTCAAGCCTGAGAGGTTCAGCCACAAGGCCCTCTCACCTGAGACTGCCAGCCCCATCACTCGACCGCAGCCTTGTACCGCGCCTCGTGAGGAGCGTAGGATGAGGTCATTGACAACACAAATGTCATCCCAGAGGGCCGGGTTAGCTGCCCCGGAGTCCAGTTGTCGACCCATCTCCTCCAGGATCTCCGCCTGGTATGCAGATAGCAGTGTAGTAGCATTCAGGGAGCATACTGACTGTGCTGCATACTTGTACATTCTCTGAAAAATAGAGGCAGTGAGGCGCTCTGCTTTGTTGGGCAGAGAACAGGTGGAGGAGGCTGAGAGAGAGCGTCGGTTGGGGTGGAGGTGAAAAGCCACCGACGGCTCCACTACTGGGGGTTCGGCCAGCCCCAGTTCCCCCATGCCGTGGATCTCAAGCTTGGAGTAACCCTTGGTTGGAAGCTTACTCTTAAATGGGCTGGACCAGTACCGGCTCATTTCCCTCATGCAAGCAGGTACTGGTGGCAGGAGTTGCTTTAATGGTGGCTGGGCTGGTGGGAGCCTTTTGCCATCATATAAATCTCTCTCTGTCCCCTCAGCGTCCTGGGCTGCTGGCCACTGTACTCCTAACTTTGCAGCAGCCCGTTTGCAGACCTCATATAGATTACTGTCCACTGACGGAGCAGTATCTGATGCACTGGGGGGTCTGGACTGTTGGACAGGAAAGGTGGAATCATCCTCCTCTTCCTCCATTTCATCCATATTGAGGAGGTCAGAGTTGGCATCGCCTTCTGCATCCTCACCGCCAGGCTCCCTTTCAAGGAGGTCCTCGAATAGGGGAGGCATTTCTGGGGACTCATCTTCCATCATGTCGGCCCAGCTCTTAGTAGCTCGCGGCTGATGGGTGATGGTTGCTGTCTGTGGGGCGGCTCCAGCCAGGTTTGGGTCCTGGTTGTTAGCCACCGCCACTCTCAGCCTTCTTTCCAGGACCTTTTCTGGCATCGACGCACAGTGGGAACATGACTGGGGGTCGGCCAGCGATGCCTGAGCGTGTTTAGCGCCCATGCATGCAATGCACATAGGATGAGGGTCCCTGCCCGAGATGGACGCTCCGCATGACGCGGGGCATGGGCGGGATACAGCCTCTTTCCCCTTCGGATCCGACCCTTTGGCGGGGGTAGCGGCCGAAGACATGGTGTCTGGAAAATATTTAGCGTACAGCTCGTCGGTATTAGCGTTAGCACCTGGGGTTTAGTCCAAGTTAACCGCGTACCGTAGAAGTTTTCTCGTCGTGACACGTTAGCAAAACTCCCGGTACTCGGTAAGCTAACAAATGGTGCTAGCAGAAAACCCGATTGACTCGCCGTAACGCGTTAGTCAGTGAGTATAATGCTGCACAGTAGCCGACTACAGCAAAGCGCTAACACGGTGTAGCCACAAAGTTAAAACAGTTGTCGGCTACTCCGATGACTTAATACTGTGTAACCGAATAAGCAGCTCGCCGCGACGCGGACACTGCTCAACAAACCGTGTAAGTACTTACTCGGCTAATCCAAACCGAACCTGGAACCGCGTTCGGCGACGTGAGTCCTTTACGGGTCGTCTATGAACTGTTAAACGGATGTCCAGGCTATCTCGGCTAGATTAGCTGAGGGAGCTTCCTTTCGTTCCTCACGGGAAGAAAGCGAGAATGAGTTGTTAGGGGCAGGTCGACTGTAGTAGTAGGAGGGGGCGGGGCCCCAGCACAGCTCGACCTGTCTGTCTCTGACAGACGTTGTGTCATTGGAGCTTCCGTGGTTGGTCACGCCAAGGCGATTCCCATAGTGAAACACCGAACGAAGTTAGAAAAAGAACCCATGACACTGAAGCAGCAGGAGTCAGTAGGCTGGTTACCTTGGCGTGCTCAGATACAGTAGTGAACGGTATCCTTTCCTGCTGCTGGCTCTGCCGGGTCATCTCCTGAATCGGGCCAATCATTTCTGTTCAGAAAACAAAAGAACCAGAAACACTCATTTCTGTCCAGAAAACTAAATAACTGGGCCGCTGGGATCTGTTCACCAAACAAATCGATACCCTCATGCAAGAAGGGCGCAAGTGACATTTTACTCATTTTACAGGAGAGTAAAAAAAAATCTGCTCAAGGTTAATCTCTACCATATGGATTAATATTTACATGGTGAATGAGTGAGTTATTAGATGATGTTGAAGCCTGAAAAAGATCGATTCCTAATCATAAGCCAATGAAGAGATGATCCAGATTATGTCACTGACACCCTTATAGCAAGAGTCGGGATGAAGAGTTCAATATAGAAGAAACGCATCCTAAAAGGGCGTATCTGCAACACTCTGCTAACAGAAATGAAGGTGACCTTGTGACAGTCTGTTCAATCTTCATAATTTATCATTTCTAAATATGCATGTTAGTTTCCTGTTTCCCGAGTAAATGTTTTACATGTTAGAAACATTTTAACACATGGATATGATATGGCAGGATATACATTTTGGTTTCCATTGCCAAAATTTTGAAGTATTTTGAAAAACAGCTGGCCCATCTAGACTGCATGAAACTGCTGTCAAACTGCAAAGAAAGACCATGTACAAGTGAATCATCAGATCTAACTAAACACCCCGGTGGCTAAAATAATGTTAGGAATTTCTGTATTAAGGTCATTGTGTCACCTCTGTACTGACTCTGATATCTAAAGCCATAAACAGCAGATAATACAACAAATGATAGGACAGTGTGCACTGACTGCGGGTGTGTGTGCAGTTTATCATGGGACCAACTAGGAGTAGCAATGTGCAAAAAAAGGTGCAAGAGGCAGATGCATCTGGACTGAAAATGCATATTGTTTGCAAAAAGGCCATTAACTACCACTCATGCCCATTTAACATGGGAATTGTTACATACGTCCTACTAGCAAATGAAGATTGGTGGGAAACTTTTACTGGCAGATACGCCTTTTTAAAAAAGGGTTTTGACTGCTTTAGAATAAGAATACACACGTAATACTTGGCCAAAAGATGCGTCCTAAATGTATGCATCTAAAAAGTGAAAAACATAATTTTTGCCCAAAAAGTCACTTACAGCTTTTTTGCATGAGGACAATGAAATGAAGAGTTTGCACAAAATTCAGGAAAAGACATTACAGGAAAGTAAACAAGATGGCAGACAACCAGAGGGCTGTATTTGTATCTTAAAAGCAGTACAAGGCACAGGAGCAGAATGCTGGGCACCCAGCCAAATTTAAGATTTCAGAGGAGCAGCGTCGATCTCTTTATTCTGGCGGATACACCGATGTCACTGTACCTTCAAGCAAATACATACAACTGGAATTGCTTCGATACGCCATCCTGCCGTGGAAATGGACTGTATGTTGTGCTCAGTGCAAGTCAATCTAGGTAACAGCCACTGCTAAAAGCTTTAAGGCAAATGAATTGACCCTTTAGATGGAGGACTGTTTATTTTCAAATTCTAAGTCATGGATCTGGAACTCCAAGGCTTTCGGCCACCGGCAGCAATTGTTACATCAACATTATAATGTTTAACTAAGAACATGTTGAGAACACATTTGTGATCCCATACCTTAAAACTTAAAAGCACTGAAAAGGGTCAGGAAGACCTACATCAAAAGCCACACCTTTCAGGCTGCAGGAGGGTGTGGCCTGATATCAAACCACGCCCCTTCAGGTCCACTTAATCATTATAGACTACATTTATAAAGAGCTTCACCCAAGTCGAAGACACCATTGAAAAAGAGGAGCACATAAAATGGTAAAAACTAGCACAACAGCACAAAAACAGGACACTGGAGAGGAGAAGAGCAGGATGCCAGATGGCTGGAGAGAGAAAAATGTAATTTCGAGGATGTACCTCTGGGCACAGACACCTGGTGGGTGCTGGCCACCGACTGCCAATGGGCATAGAGCCGCTCCTCCTCGACATCATCCATCGGCTCAGGGTTATCTGTGACATCATCGTCCAGCTGCTCGTCGTCCAATTCGGCGAGATCCTCAATGGAGATGAGAGCCATTGTACAAATGCTAGAGGAAAAGCAAATATGCTACGAGAATCAAGCACAGAGCCAATGAGAATCAAGCAGAAAGACAATGGGAATCATTTGCAGAGCCAATGAGAATCAAGCACAGAGCCAAAGAAGAATCAAGCACAGAGCCAATGAAAATCAAATACAGAACCAATGGGAATCAAGCAGAAAGCCAATGGGAATCAACTACAGAGCCAATGAAAATCAAGCACAGAGCCAAAGAAGAATCAAGCACAGAGCCAATGAGAATCAAATACAGAGCCAATGACAATCAACTACAGAGCCAAAGGGAATCAACTACAGAGCCAATGGGAATCAACTACAGAACCAATGGGAATCAAGCAGAGCCAATGAGAATCAAGCACAGAGCCAATGAGAATCAAGCACAGAGCCAACGAGAATCAAGCACAGAGCCAATGAGAATCAAGCACAAAGCCAATGGGAATCAACTACAGAGCCAATGAGAATAAAGCACAAAGCCAATGGGAATCAACCACAGAGCTAATGGGAATCAATCACAGAGCCAAAGAAGAATAAAGCACAAAGCCAATGAGAATCAAGCACAGAGTCAATGAGAATCAATCACAGAGCCAAAGAAGAATAAAGCACAAAGCCAATGATAATCAACTACAGAGCCAATAGGAATCAAGCACAGACCCAATGAGAATCAAATACAGAGCCAATGGGAATCAACTACAGAGCCAAAGAAAAGTCAAGCACAAAGCTAGTGATAATCAACTACAGAGCCAATGGGAATCAAGCTCAGAGCCAATGAGAATGAAATACAGAGCCAATGAGAATCAAGCACAAAGCCAATGAGAATCAACTACAGAGTCAATAGGACTCAAGCACAGAGCCAATGGTAATCAAGCACAGAGCCAAAGAAGTATCAAGCACAGAGCTAATGAGAATCAACTGCAGAGCCAATGGGAATCAACTGCAGAGCCAATGGGAATCAACTACACAGCCAATGAGAATTGACAACAGAGCCAATGGGAATCAACTACAGAGCCAATGAGAATCAACTACAGAGCCAATGGGAATCAACTACGGAGTTAATGAGAATCAACTACAGAGCCAATGGGAATCAACTACAGAGCCAATGGGAATCAAGCACAAAGCCAATGGGAATCAACTACAGAGCCAATAAGAATCAACTACAGGGCCAATGGGAATCAAGCACAGATGAGAATCAGGCACAGAGCCAACGTGAATCAACTACGGAGCCAATGGTAATCAAGTAGAGCCAATGAGAATCAAGCACAGAGGTAATGAGAATCAACTACAGAGCCAATGGGAATCAAGTAGAGCTAATGAGAATCAAGCACAGAGCCAATGAGAATCAACTACAGAGCCAATGAGAATTGAGCAGACACCCAATAAATATCAAACCATTATTTCGACTCCAATAAATGTCTTTTCGGACCTGCTGTCCAAATCATACAGAGATTGGACTACGACTCAGCAAGAGCACGCAAGGGGTGGTGAGAAAAGCACACGGGTCGGTTACAGGAGGACACTGTGTGCAGATCCTGCCCCGGGGGGGGATCTTAATAAAAAGTATTAAGGTCTTTTGCATCTTTTTATACACATTTCCCTGTAATTCAGCAGGACATATTTTGGATTGTTGTAACTCTTGGGATCTACATTAGAATTTAAAATTGACCTGAAGTGCCACAGGTATATATGCTAACCCTTGCAAATACGGACTGTGATTTTAAGCCTCATCCCTACAGACTTATGGACACTTAGATCCACTTTTCGCACTATTCCCCAACTGGTGCATTCAAGTGACTGAATGAGGAATTTACATTCACCAAGAATGTCCATTCCATTGGTGCTGTGCTTTTCCACGTTCTTGTGTGTGTTGAATGTGCAGTATAAGTACGTGTCTTAAGAGCTCTGGGATGTCTACATTTCCTTTTGGATCATTAAAGTATCTATCGATCTATCAATCCATGTAGCAGCTGCATTTGACGAACTCACATATTGGTCTGTTGGTTCTGTGAGGTTAAGGCAGTTGAGCTGTAAAAGCTGAGAACCAAACCTGGATCCACTCCAATCAGCCAAGAAGAAGAGTCAGAGGCTGCAGTGGACACAGGCTCACCACAACTGGGCAGCTGAAGGTGGGCGTTTAAAAAAAAAAAGATTTTCTATATTCTAACATCGACAGCATGAATTTGTCTTCCCAACCTGCTCAGTGTAAACAGTTCACATGTGTGGTGGTTGGTGTGAAGACTATTGTCTTTGATATTGAAGGGCTGAAGGTGAGCGATCAGTCTGTGTCTGAATGCTGCAGCATATCAGTCATGCAGCAGTTAATGCGCATCCTTTACGACTTCAATTCACCCATCTTCTAATGACTCCTTTCAGCATGATAATTCTTCCTTGTGACATTGTGCTTTATCTCAAACTGGTTCCATTAGCATGATGATCAGCTCTCATTGACCTCCCCAGTCACCTGACCTGAATCTGATACAGCACCTCTGGGATGTGGTCGAACCGGAGCTTCACAGCATAAATGAGCACCTGACAAATCTTGAGAAATTGTGTGATAAATTATTTCAACATGGGCCAGAATCTAAAAGGAATCTTTACAACATTTTGAGGAAGCCGTGCCGCAAAGAACTGAGTCAGCTCTTATAGCAAGGAGAGGCCCAACCCAGTATTTGCATGGTGTTCCTAATGAAGTGCTTGATGTGGTATACAGTGCAGTCCGCACGTATTATGATAGAGACAGTGTAGATAAGAAACTGAATTCATGCAAGGTTCCCAGAATATTGAAGGAAATATATTCAAATTCAAGCAGAGAGCCTCAACTTCAACCTCATACTCTTGGTTTTCGAATCATATGATTTGAGAACAGAACCAAACTCCAAAAAAATGTGTCGTAGCACAAGTGCTTACAAACTGCACAGTCAATGGCAATGATACCACATAATTGACCATGGGAACACACAAATCTGCTCATGACAATTATCTTATGCTTTCCATGTCTTCAATTAGCTGGGTCAGACTCTTGCACTGGCTGTCTGTCAGAGTTCATAAACTCACAGGATACAGTACACCTTAATCCTGCAACTTTTAAATATCACACTACAAAAGACTGTAGCTGAAAAAAAACGTAAACCTGCAAAAGTATTCTGACCTGAAGCTTCTTTTTTCAAACATTCAGGGAGACCACTGTGTCCCACAAGTCCCAAGAGTGAGTTTTCAACGATCAATTATCAGATGATTTGTTATAAAATTAAGCGAACCTGACTTGGTGTCTCAGTTCTGAAATGGTCGCTGATTTTAAGGTGCAAAGCCATACTTACACACTTTAGGGTCAATAAGGAACAGCTGCACTATGGATGTAATCACAAACATGCAAATAGTCCTGGGATTTCTCCATAAAATCCTAACAGTTTATAATTAACAGCCATGAGATGACTTATGGAGAGTTCAAAGCTAACTGCCAAACTGAGAGAAATTCATAACCAGTCAATAGATGTCCCATTAAAGAGTGAAATTTAGTTACCCAACTCAATACTCTGGAGTCACAGAAAGATGAACTCTTTGAAACAGAATACAGAACCATGTCCCGACTGGACGTGCAGAGATTGACAATGGAACAGATTCAGCACTCTCTACATGCACTCATTCATTCATTTAATGAGCAGTCCACAAACCATCTTCATGAAATGAACTTGAGACAATTTGATAAATATAGAAAAAAGGCACAGCTTTTAATTCCTGTTTTGGAGACTCTGGTTTGCATGTCTAGAATGCATTATATATTGCATGTGCATTTTCTCATTGTGAAACTGAAGAAATATGAAGCTTCTATTCAGACAAATGCCAAACTCACTTTGCATTACGTGAATGAGGTATGAACAACATACTGTTAGCAAGGAGGGTCATACACTGTGGTTATATAAACTTATGAGGTGCAGGCAACAGAGTACATATATAGAATTAAAAAAGGACCGCCGCACACACACTCCAAGTGCAAAAAGAGGTTTAATGTGACGTTTCGGCCCTAGGCCTTTGTCAAGTCTGCATACCCAGGAGGGCAACATTCTCTTCTTCCCAAACTGCAAATAAACAAAGCTATACCTGCCAAAAAAGGACCAAAAACAAAGGATTAACAATCCCACCCACAGCTACCCAAGCTGGGTCTCGTTATCCGACTTTCCATAGAAATGAGGGCAAATACAAGTTCACTAAACACAATGGTTCTCAAACTCAGTCCTGGGGCGCCCCTGTGTATACTAGCTCTGGTTTCTCAATTGCAGCTCGAAAAATTTTAATTGGCACTTGGTTTCAATTTTTTTCCATTAGGTGTTTCCAAATTTCATCTATAGACTTGCATTAAACTACATACTGCCAAAAATACATTTGCAATGCCAGAAAAAACAGAATTCCCATGTTCATATTACATATTGTCCACTAGTTTTCATCCGGGCAGGTGAGACGTAGCCAGAATTGGTGATTGAACATCATAATTTCCCTTTTGGGGGTTTAACAGAAGAGGGTCTTTAAGACCTGAACATGCTCTGAAACAGGCTCATACAAAATCAGCTGAGGACATCATCAGTAGTTCTGTTTGTACCATTTTCTGGAGTCCACTTGAAGGATAAGATCCGTACATCCACAGTAGATCAATGTTTTCTGCGCATGCGCACATTGTTTTAAAGAGATTTTAAAACATTAATGTTTGAGAAGATGAATTGTAGCAATGCGGGTAGCGACAGACCTCTTCACACAGACCCTCTTCAAATTTAGCGTCCGTTTTGGTCCGCCAGCACATGCGCAGTTGGTTGGAATTCGCCCTTGTAGTGTCACTGGCCACCTACTTCTAATTTGTGGTGACAAGTCTCCGCAGCCCCTGGGCCTCAAGGGCACCAACTGCGCAGAGGCTGGGAAACCAAAATGGAAGCCGAATTAGGAGTGAGGCCCTGAGAACAGGTTGATTTGCAGTTCGCATGTGTGGAATGCGACTTCTTGAAGGCACTAATCTACAGCACATGATACGCTTCCTCCAAGTGGACTCCAAAAAAGAATTACTTCTCGCCGGTGGTGACTGCAGTTATCTGTGCACGGGTCTGCTGGGGAATATATTCAGGGCTGTTCGTGGTAGTCCGCACAGATCCTACATGTACACCCCCGAAGACAAAATTTACATCATGTAGACCCTCGCATACTCGCGGGCACAGAAAGTGTAACTTCGGCTTGACTGTTCATTTCCAAGGGAGCGTTGTGATTGGGGGCTGCGTCCAGCTCAGCTTTTTTCCCCATTTATTTTCAATGGAACTGAGGCAAAGACCGGCAGCAGAGCTGTGCGCTGGTTCAGGGATTGCAAAGTGGGGAAGCACAGGTAGACAAGAAGTTGAAAATTCTGGACTTTAATCAAATGATTGCAGAGCAATTCCTCCTGGCTTCAACCAGGCAGCAGTCAATCATGTCATTCTTGTATGATAGCAACCTCTCCCATGGTCTCAGGACGTCCATTTCAGAACACATGGCAGACAGCCAGACAAGTTACTAAAGAATATTGTCTCTTGATCCTTGTATCCAGTGCTTTAGGACTAAACGGAGCTAATACCCAGTGTAGAAAGTAATAATATTTAAAGCTGCAAGCAGTGTTTGAGGGGCCAGGCAAAGACCACTCTCTGAAGCCCAGGTGGCAACAGAAAAGTTCTCCTAAGAGTTGATCTTAACATATTTATTTACATATATGAGGAATTTGCTAAGTAAATTTGATAAAGTGCAAGATTTATATCACTCTCACAGTGTGGCGTCATCATCAAATTCGGGGCAGCAGTCTGTGGCCCGAATGACAACAGGCGAATTGATTCTCCAGTTAAGACTTGATCAGAGGGTTTTTTTCTGTAATTCATCAAGAATTTGCCATTTCTATGTTCGAAGTCCAGCAATTACATCTGACTTCCTATATAGTGGCATTGCCAATACATTTGATGATATGACTGTCCTCATGTGAGGATGCCTTCCAGATAACACAACACATATTGAGCCGATCTGTTATAAATGGTGTATGAGGTATGAAGTCAACACGTTGAACTCATTATTGTGTCCCTCAAACTATTCTGGAACGATTTTTGCAGTGTGGCAGACACATTATCCTGCTGAAAGAGACTACTACCAGTAGGGAATACCATTTCCATGAAGGGGCGAACTTGGTCTTTGACAACGCTCAGGGAGGTGGCACATGTCAAAGTAACCTACATGTGAATGGCAGGACCCAAGGTTTCCCAGCAGAATACTGTCCAAAGCATCAAACTGCCTCCACCAGCTTCAAAAACAAAACATTCACTTGCTGCCTGATACATCCCACCCACTGACAGCTGCCACTGTAACAACATTATCAATGTTATTAACTTAACGTCAGTGGTCATAATGTTATGGCCGATCAGTGTAAATATTCAAAGCCTTTAATCCAAGTAAATTGTGTTAACTGTCCTCTCGGTCACGTCTTCCGAGAAGACTGACTTGAGTTATTTCCCATAAAGAAAGCATGAATTTAACAGTTACGTGTCTGATTACATTTACGCAGAGTACGTTTTTTGTTGCTGTTGTTAGGAAATGACTTGAAATAAGGCTTCACAATTGCAGTTTCAATTCAAAATTTCCTTTTAACTGAATGCCTCACTCGAAAGTCTCTCGACCGCTCATTCTCGTACCGATCTGCCCATCTTCACAAGATACCTAATTCTTCACATTAATGACTAGTAACGCAACGTCGTGGCTGATAAAACGACGAGGAAAATTATATTTTCTTACTTTCGTGTATTAGTTTGAGTGGCATGTAAAACACAGTCACGCTGCGTTAACAAAAGACAGTACTAAAGAAAACTGATGCGACCCAGACCAACTTTCAAGTCTGAAATGAATTGTAAGAAAAAGAAAAAAAAATTATAATGTGAAACCGGTGAATATCATATGCGGCAGGTCGACCTTTTTCAGAGGCTGGCAACGCGGAAGTACCGCATGAGGGCCAGTGCGCATGTCAGGAGACATGTTTCAATTGTCTGCTTTGAAGTGTAAACACGCACATTCACCCGATCGGCTCGTGTAGCTTTCAAGTAAACGGTTAGTTCGAAATCATCTGGCAGCATTACGTCATTCCGTATTAAAAATCTGAGGGGCAGCTCGACGTGAACTAGTGTCGACCAAATCCGATTAGAACAGCCAGAGCGGTCTGACAGTCTGCACCGCGTTGAAACCACTGCTTGAACGAATTGGGAGAAACTAGGTCACCCCGTACCGAGAGCTTCAGAGCCGCAGGGAAGTCACGCATCTGACCCCACCGCAAACGCATGACACGAATACCTCCCACGCATCTGATAAAGTTTCACGCACTGAATTAGAGGAACAGAGACAGCAAAAATTAACACACCTTCACTGCTTTCACATCGGACGCGAAACGAATTGCGTGTATTCGCGTCTTTGCATTGACTTTGACTGTAATCTGTCGCGCGAAAAAAATTCGTTTCGCGTCCAGTGTGAAAGCGCCTTCAGCGCTGCTGAGCGAACATTGACACGCCCCCTTATACACAACTAACATATAGTGAGATTCATGCACCCGGCTGACTAACTTGCTACGCTGGCAAAGCGGACTAGTTAAGCGCCTTCAGCAAGATGGCTTCCACCTCGTCTCCGTACCTGGCCCGGCAGTTGTGTATGTTAGTTGCTGTGATGAGGAGTCACCGGATTACGGCTGCAGGTCAGCGCGGTGACTGTAGTCTGGCAGGTCCTGAATCGCAGGGATAAGTGGCTGAGAGCTTCACGGTCGTAGTGCGAGCGGTGGTGTGCGAATCACGTGGGTCGACGACTGTGCGGTGCCCTGCGCACCGGGGTGGCTGCATGTGCGCAAGACTTCATGTTCCGCGCTTTTACCGAAGTTTTCCCATTAAAATGCATTTTGGCGAAACGTCGAGATGCATCCACTTCTCACAACATGCATTTCTCACATCAGAGGAGTTCGCTGCACACATCCTCTACAATTCCTGTTTTGTGGATGCGTTAAAATGTTTTTCTCATCATTGTTTATTTTGGCGACTACTTTTGATATGGGCTACTGCCGAAACGATTTGCCAACATATCAAGTTTCTATAACTTATTATTTTTGCAGTCACATCGTTATTAAGCAGTTTACGCATTATCTCTGAACGACTATCGCATCCGACGGCTATCGCGCATGTCGTTTGCGTAATCTTCCCAGACTCTGTTTGCATGATTGAACTCATTTCATCACGAAATGGACCTCATTTTCCTGCCCGTCCCCACAATAATAAGGCATTACACAATGCCACAGTGGAATTTAGGCCAGATTTCTTGATCTGTGGCCAATGATATCAAACAGGCCACCATGATCACAAAAATAAACTAACTGACCATCATTAATGGGTCGAAGACAACATTGAGAACCAGTACGCCTCTGGGATACATCTTACAAGTGCATCTGCAGCTGAGACTAGTAGTCTGTGCAAAACCTTTTAGCATACCCAAAACCAATGACTGGCTACGCAATTTGTTTTGCACCTATCAAGCTTGCCATTGGTTTAGTGTGCGATAATACATTTGGCTCAAGATAAAGGTATAAGTAAATATGGTTATGAGACTGCAATCAATTTATCAAAGGCATCATCAATAATGCCTGTAATTAGTGGCATGAAAATGCTTCCCATCCCATTGATGATCAGAACTTACTGATATCAACACCCACAAAAAACACATGCAAAAGAAAAAACAATCTCAACTTCTGTTAAAAAAACAAAGACAAGGGAAACAGGACAACACAGAGAAGCAAATATAACTTCTCATTTTATTGAAATCAAACAACAGTTGGACAGGTATCGTTTTAAAAAAGAATGAAAAGGACCCATGTTGAGGGGCTAATGGCCACTTGTACGAGGATATTAGGATATGAATTTGAGGAAATGTAAAACTGGCCAATGTAAGCTTGTTTTTGAACTGCTCAGTCTAATCTGATTCAAAACGTCCGAAAATAAGGCAGCATGTTGACACTGTCTTACACATTATTACTCCGTTGCAATGACACACACTCTCTGAGGGGAAGACACCTTGCACTCAGTGCGCCACAGTAAACGTCAAAATGCCACAATAGCAGTGTTTCCACAAAGTATTTTGTCAGCCTGTGGTAAAACCTCATATCTCCAATTTGATAATAAAAACTTGTATGTCCACAGCATTGCAAAATACGAAATTTTATTGAGTGGATACATTCTTGGAAGAAAAATAGTGATCCCACCTGAACACAGCTCAACTGCATCCTTACATGCAAAATTAAACATTGTTTATGCTCCTGTAAAGTTTATCATTTTGAAGATACAAGGTTTTATCAGCAGGCCGACAATTTGCTCCTATCACCTGGATTTAACATGCACTGAACAATCATTCTCCATGTCTGAACAAGCCTGACATTTTCTTACACTAGTTTTACTTTTATATTAATTGATTTAAGCTTCATGTAAGCAGACAACCAGTTGAAGACTGAGTCTCCTTAACAGGACACAACAGTACAAAATATCAAACTTACTGTATATACAAAACTCTACAAAGATATGAAAACATAAAATTACCTCTCATTAGGACCGCATATCCCAAAATGCACTACAAAAACAATTAAGGGATTCAATTTTCTAGAATCTAAGACAGAATTAAAAGCAATTCCTAATGATTTTATGGATGATTGTGACTAAAAGGTACATACACCAAATGTAACTTTGCTTGACACACTAAAGTATATTTCAAAACCTAATATATCAGACATGAAATATTGCACATTTCTCTGGAGTACTAGACATCTGACAACATTCCAAGAAGCTTTTGGTCAGAGAAACCAAAGGTAAGCTGATTAAATGGAGAGATAAAGGGCCCGTAGCAGCGACAAAATAATTCAAATCACAAATATTAGCTGCCGATTACATCCCACCCAGAAATTCCTGAAAGAATATTCAACTGTGAACCCAATAAATCTCAACAATACACACCAACAATGAGGTAACATTAAAATGGTCTTCCTCTGATGGGTAGAAACCAACCTGAGAAGGGTTGGGCTGGCCTTTGAGAACGCACTATATTTAATGCCTATATTTGACGTCAGATTGCAGTTCACGATGTCAAATAATATACAACGAGGTTCTTCCTCATCCATCCCTACATCCTGGGCACAGAGGTGTGTGTCTGTGTGTGTGTGTGTGCGCGTGTGCGTGAGCGTGTGTATGTGTGTGTGTGTGTGTGTGTGTGTGTGAGCGAACGTGTGTGTGTGTGTGCGCGTGTGTGTGTGAGTGTTATGTGTGTGCGTGTGTGTGTGTATGTGTGTGTGTGTGAGCGTGTGTGTGTGTGTGTTATGTGTGTGCGTGTGCGTGTGTGTGTGTGTGTATTTCGGTTCATGCTCAGTTTCCGGTGTACAGATTCAAGGTGCTGGAGCTCAGACCCTTTCTTGCCTGCATCGGGCTCGCCCTGGAACCCTAGAGATGGAGAGAGAGACATTGAGATGATGAATGAGGATGACATTGGGTGGGAGAGGGGGAGAGAGAGAGAGAGAGAGAGAGAGAGAGAGAGAGGTTGGGAAGTGAGTGACAGAGCGTGAGAGAAATAGGGTGAAAGAAATGGAAGACAGATAGATAGACAGACAGAGGGAGAGAGCTTCAGCCAAGAGGAAATCATGATAAGCCAGTCATGCCCATTTGCAGCAATTACTTTGTCCTGTTCCTTACCATCTTAAATGCGCTTGTTTGAGGCATTTATCCCCATGCACTGCCTGATACTTACTTTAGTGTTAATTCAGCCTGATAACCTGGCTGGAACAAAAAAACTAGAAGATACAGTAACCCTGCAGGAACGGAGCTGTTCACCCCTGTGATACAGTATAAGAGCTGTCTGTGGTGCCATATACTCATTGAACTCACCAGATGCTCAGATCAGCATCCGTTGCAGTTAATGGTATCAGGTAGGTACAAAACAATCTTTGGTAGCCCTTAAACCCCTGCTACACACAAAGGGACGCTTCTAGCCAAAGGGCGATTACAACACACAGCACCCCCCACCACACACAGACACACAAGCTTACACACGCGCACACACAGACACTCTCACAGACACATGGTCCTTACATGAAAAGATTCGTCACTGGTCTTGTTCAGGTAGTTGAGGGAAGCAGCTCTCTTCATGCTGAGAGAGAATCAGAGCAGAAACACAACTGAGTCTAACAAGTACCAGGGCCCCCCACTACAAACCAATGCTCACCAAGGGCTGAATCCAAATTTGTGCTCCTACAGCCTGCCAGAATCAACGGGCGCATTCTTTTTTAAAATATAAAATTATCATCACCATATTTCTGAAATAATTTAAACCTGGAGTTGTTCTGATTTAGGTTTTGAATGGAAAGATATACGCACAATAAATGAAAAACATATTCTGTATGACACACAGTACATCCACCATAAGCATAACTAGACACTGTCACAAATCTATGGCTGAATTCATGAAGCACTGGCAAAGAAAATAGTCATAAAACTGCATGGGATGGCTGTACTGCATATGTAGTGAGTTGTGTTCAAAGAATAAAATGATACATTCCGATTCATAACTGTTAAAATGTCAAAAAGGGATTGGTGAGAGAGGAGAGGTGTTATTAGTGGGACCAGGGTTCATGCAGTTGGGGACTCTTGGCAGCATCCAATAAGGGCTCAATTTATTTAAAACCTTAGGAATGCGCAAGACCTTTGAGCAAATTAAACTAATATTGTGACCAATGATTGGTAAGGGTTTCCTTTAGCTTCCAATCACTGCTCGCGTTATTCGTATTACATTAGTTTTAAAAGGACTACACATGCTAAACCAGCTCCTACGGAAGTAAACAACCAGTCAAAAGCATTGATTATGACTGCGATCATATGCACAAAATGCGCCGCAGCTCATTTAAGATGAGAACCTACCTGCACGAACACGCACTTAAGATCGAAAAATATATTGTCCTTATGGTAAAAAAAGTCCAATCCAGTCTTCAAAGCAGATTTGAAAATGTACAGATCACTGCCCCCTAGTGGAATTTTCTGTCCACTTCGCGGCCGTCACTCTTACTTGCTGCTGCGCGGTTCTGGAGATCCATTCCCCTGCAGTTTTTTCACCAATTTCTCGCTGCTCCTGCGCAGGACGTCCCGTAACCTCCCAAGAGACACGCTCCTCTGAAGCACCCCGCTGCCGTCCTGCAGAGAGGCTCCTTACAGTCATACACATATCCCCCCAAAAATTCTCACACCACCAGACCCCCTCCCCCAGCATGGCTCTAGAATGAGCACATCAGCAATTGTTCATGTAAAAATGGGTTTTCTGTACTCAAACTACATGTAATATACCCAACTGTAAGGATAGACACTATTTATAAGGCCCCTGGCCATTTTGAAAAGAAGTGTGAACTAATCCCTATATTGTTTATCCTTGATTTAAAAAATAGCAGAAATATTGCTTTGAATTGAAATAATGTGATTCAAAGGAAAAAAATGTGCCAATGATGCAAACATTGTCCTCAGAAAAGTACCATAATTATTGGATCTCCATCATTTCATACTTTGTGCAGCCTCCCTTTGCTAAGACAGCTCTGAGCTTTCGCTGATAGTGTGCGCTGATGTTATTGAAGACATGGAAAGGTCCAGGAGGTCATTCCTGCATGCATAATCTCTCCAGACCCTTCAAATTCTGAGGTCAACATTTATGGACTCTACTCTTCAGCTCGTCCCACACGTTTACCGTTTGTTTCAGGTCACGGGACTAGAATGGCCACCGTAAAACCTTAAGCCAGTGGCCGGTGAACCATTTTTGTGCTGATTTTGACACATGCATAGATCACTGTTTGAGAGACCCAATCATGACAGAGTTCAAGTATTCTGCCAAAGACAGTCGGGATTTCATTTAATAAAGAGCCATGAAATGTATTTACCCCTTCAATATTTATTCTATTTTTGCTTATATGTCATATTTAAATGTTTCAGATCGTCCAACTAAATATAAGACAAAGACAACATCAACCAACACAAAATGCAGCTTTCAAATGATCATTTCATTTATTGAAGGTAAAGAGTAATTCGAAATCTATTTCACCCATGTGAAAAAAATATGGCCTCCCCTAAACCTGGTTGTGTCACCCTTGGCAGGTCCAACTGCTGTCAAACATCTGCGATAACAAACGATGAGTCCACCACATCACTGTGGAGGAAATTTGGCCCTCCCTTCTGTGCGGAATCATTTTAATTCAGACACAGTCGAGGGTTTTGGACCATTAACTGCCTGTTATGTCAATCGGATTCAAGTCAGGACTTTGACTGGGCCACTGCAAAACCTTCATTTTGTTTCTGTTGAGCTTGTGTGTTTTGGATCCTTGTCCTGCTGCACTAGCCAGCTGTGCATGAGCTTTAGGTCACAAACTGATGGCTGGACATCCTCCTTCATGATTTTGTGGAAGGGAGCAGAATTCATGGTTCCATCAATTATAGCAGGACACCCAGGTCCTGAAGCAGCAAAGCAGCCCAAGAGAATCACATGACCACCACCATGTTGGACTGTTGGTCTGATGTTCCTGTTGTAGAATGCTGTGTTAGCTCTGTACCCCATGTAATGGGACCCATATCTTCCAAGTTCCAAATTCTAACTCCTCAGTCCACAGAGTATTATCCCAAAAAAAGAGGGGGTCGTCAAGACATTTTTTTTTTGTTGTTGACAAATGTCAGATGAGCTTTTGTTTTGGTCAGCAGCGATTTTCACCCAGCAGCTCTCCCATGGACGCAATTTTTGCTCAGTCCCTTTCTTATTGAGAATCATGTCTGCTGATCGGACCTGAGGAAATTGACACCTGCAGTTTTTTAAATGTTAGGAAGGTTCTTTTATGACTTCCTGGATGAGTTGTCAATGTCCTCTTGGAGGACTTTTTTTTGGTTGGTTTCTCCAGGGAAGGTTTACCCTACGCTAGTTTGGTTTTTGAAGATGAGAGGCCTTTCGTCTGGCACTCCACCAAACACGTTGTTGTTATATAGATGCTGGCTGATCATATTTTTTTGGCACTTGCTACAGGTACGGCGCTTTTTCCAATGCATTTCAATGTGGAGAGGGACGGCAGCCCCATTTCAAGCCCTGCCCTAACCTAACCCTGACCCCTAACCCTTAACCCTTCCCCTGACCATAATCCCGAATCCTTATCCTAATACCTTGAAATCAAATGCCGTATCAATAAAAACTGCTGTGTCTCTAGACTCTACGTATATTCTTTTTTTAGACTTTGACACCCCCCCCCCCCCACACACACACACACACACTTCATATTATTTTCGATTTTCCAGCCGTGATCCTCAGAGTTTCCTTTACCTCCTTACAGTATGTGCATTTAAAATAAGCATAAGTCCTCTTGTACGTCATCTTTTAAATTTTAATCCTTACATGCCTTAAGCATCTTATCGCCCTGACAGTCAAAATGGGAATTTTCAGATATATAGTGATCTTCTAGCCATTTCTATATCTGTGCAGCTCAACAATTTTCTGATCCACATCATTACAGCGTTCTTTCATCATGATGGATGGCTGAGGGACACTGGCTCAGGCGTCACCTAACATTTATATCCTCGGAAAAAAGGATGGGCAACCATTTAAGTTCTCCTGGTCAAAACAACAAACTTAAAAAGTTAACTTTGAATGGAGATATAAGAAAAGTCTAATTGAATTATAAGATATTACACGGGTGATTTTGCCACAAGTTTTTGGGAAATCATTTTAAGAAAAGCAAAAATAGGAATAAGCCAGCCAATTCTCACTTCATAAGAGATCATTATTTCTGTCTATGTTGACTATTATTTTCATTAACTGCAGGCCAAGACAGACAGGTTGGTGGCATCATGTTTCATTAGTAACAGGTTCTTCAAAAGTCAAAGCTCCCTGCCAGGGAAATTAATTAAATCCAAACACTGCAGGCCACCTGGACAGGTGACCTAGATATGAAAGGTTCTGACAACCTGCCATCAAACAAGATCACAATCTGCAAGCCTGGTGCAGCCGGCAGCCGGCAGTCCCCCCCGCCCCCCGAACTTATATGACGGAAGTAGATATAATGAGACTTTTGAATAATGCAATAAAGGAAAATTTTTAAAGAAAATACTGTTGTTTTAATGTATTTTCATGCACCATTGTCTTTGAGTGTGGTGTGAGTGAGGTTCAAAATACGTCTTAAAAAATGGCTTCATAAACATACACCATTTTAAGCACCAGTGGTTGCGGCCTACAATGTGTTTACACTTTTCAACTAGACAATAGAGAAGAAGAAAGCTATTTCTGTGGATTGTCTGCAACACCTTCATTTGCAAAGTATATAAGGTGGGTAGAGGAGAAATAATTTTCCTCATAGTAAAGGTTTACAATTCAGGGCGTAGAAAAACATCACTGCCAGTGTTCACAGCTGCTCACTGTCTTTAGCTCAGTTTAGGGTTCTCTCATGTCAATAAGGGAGGTAGATTAAGAACCGAGATAGAAAAATAAAAAGAGCGAGAACGAAAGCGCCGACTGTAAATCATATTCAAAAATGACATAAAAATGCAAATTCCTCACAGGCAGAGGGGGAGGAGCCTGCATTAGTAATAAAAATGATACAGTATATGATGTGACAAATGAACACATGAAACTCTACTCCAAGGCTGTATTAATCAACCGCAGATGCAGAAAGCCTAAGGGGAGGTCAGCTCATGACTGATGCACACAGAACCCCACAGAAGTGTAGGCCCCCTGCAGAGATGTGTTGCTTGCGCATACAGACACTCTCCGCAATGTTCCAAAGTACTTAAGAATGAACAAAAAGAGTCTTTCCAGTATATCCATTTGTGTTGGATTCGTGGAAGAGTTCAAATGGTCAAAAATAAATCCTGCATGTTACTCTTTATTAGTTAGATTTATAAAATTATACACACTCTCTGATCCCCTCTCAAATATATTAATGTAAACCTGAGGGTTAAAACATTGTGACTTATATTCATTAAACATTTTAGAATAATAGAACTGATCTGGGATTAGGTCTCCCTTAGAGACTATACTGAATAGGGGTAGGTTATGGGCAAGGGGAAAGCTGTTCCGTGATCAGCACTTTGTTGCTGAGAGGTTTAATGAATCTGGCTCAGTCTGTGTATTTAAATAGGTATTAAATTGCAGTGTTCAAGGTTTTCCTTTATGCTCATCTCTCCATCCTGCTATAAAAACTGTTCACCAGGGCAACGCCATGGAAACAGCCTCTGACAGAGCGTTCAATACCCAGGTTATTGATTAACAGTCTACTCCATCATCTTCTCCTCACCTATGGCAGTAAAAAGCCTATCAAAAGCACTGAATTAGACTGCGGTCATCGTCACAAACACGTGCCGAAACACATTTAAGATCAATACATACCTGCATGAACACACATTTAATGCAGTAAAGTATACAGGCCACATAATAGAGGGGAAAAATATATTAACACAGCAAATCCGGCCTTCGAGGCAAATATATTATCAGGCATAACTCCGCCCCGTAGTGGTATTACATGTTGTTCGGCACACATCACCCGTACTAGCTGCCGCGGCGTTAGAGATCCATTCCCTTGCGGTTGTTTTAATCAAAATCCAATAATATAGATTTACAGTCCAGTCTATCATCATCTCCCCATTGCTTCAGCCTCGCTCTCTAAGAGCGTCAACCCACTGGCATTTATGTAACGTGACCTCAACGCCGCAATGGCAAAAAAGCAACAAAAATATTCCTGCTCATTACAAAGGCCAGAAGCATCTAACCCCGTAAAGGAATGTTTTTCCTGCAGACTTTTGATGGCCTCTGATCAATTAATCACCACATGAAACCAGGCTTGTTCAGTCAGTATTCTGTTTCAATAAAAAAAGTCCAAACACAGAAACATTAAGAAGATTATTGCAAGGATCAGGTTAGATCAGCTTCCTCCTGCTCGAGATTCATTGCTGCCTGCCCAGAACAGCAGTCTGCACAATTCATTTCGGAACAGAGTATCTGACCTACATCGTGACTCTAGGGCTGCATCGAAATTCTCCAAAGGAGAATCCAAAGGAGCTTCCACAATAATGGACATAAACTAGAGACATTTTGGCTGGCAGCCATGATTACTTCCTCTTCCAGTAGCTTTATAATTAAATCCATATGATCAGCGACATCAGCTGCCTTTTTTGATGCGCTTCTGAATGGCAGATGAGGACTCTCCCGGTGTGACATGTTTTCAAGGCAGGGATCCCAAATCTGGTCCTCAAATCAAAATCCAGCCCTGGTTTTCTGCCCTTCCGGCCAAAGCTATTGTCTCTGATTGGCCAGATTGTCATGTCACCTGACTCCCAGGTAAAGGGACGGTGGAGAAGCAGCAGTCTCAGCCCTAGAGGACTGGGATTTGGGGGAAATGGGCTTCAGTGGGTTTCAAAAGTGGAAACTCCGGGGGCTGGAAAGTATAATCCGCACCATGTGTTACTTCCACCCCTGAACTCAGCCAGCTGGTTTCATTAATCATTTCTACCTCCAGGATGAAAAATTCAACTGGTTAGGAATTCCAGGAGGTAGGAACAACATTCCCAAAAATCCTTTCTGAATCAGGATTTCACACCTCCAATACGCTCTGATCCATACATTTGAATACCTACGCACAATTAATTATCTTAAAAAGGAAGGGCAATTTTTGGCAACAAAATTGGGGACATGAATTGACCAATGAGCACAGGCACTGGAGGCAGGTCTGTCTCCACAGGTTTGATTCCAGCACAAGGAACTACAGAGTGGAACAGAAGTAGATATGGAGTAATTGGCAGCAGAAAATAGGACGGTCCGTTCAGCTGGATAACTGGGTCAGCTCTTCTTCAGAATCCTTTAAAGTGAACCCAATATGAATATCTTATGGCCAACACAATACACCTCAGTGCAAATTCATCGAAACAAGCGGCAATTATTTCAGCCTTTGATCCCATTTCATGCTCTCAGGGAAAAACCTGCCATTTTGTCTTTCAGCAGGACAAAATGAAATCATATTGTGAAAAAAATTTCATAATATTTGTGGGGTGTGCGATTTAATAATCGTGCATGTACAGTTTGGTATTCGTATAGCAGCCTCATTTGTGGTCTTTCGTTTCCCCCGTCTCGTTAATTGTGAATCAGACACAGATTGTGATGGATGTGCCCCTGAGAAAGTGCGCAGAGATCGTGACTTTGCACAAACAAGTCATGTAGGGATTTAGAAAGTACAGTTGATGTCAGTCTTTCAATCTTAAAAACTGATGTTGTCATATGTATTAATATGAGTAAATCAATATGATTCACGATAAAAGGCCAACTGAAATTTGAAAAAAAAAATTCAATCATTTACCTTTTTTCAATGCTTGTTTCAATTAATCTGCAAGGGGGCGTGACCCTCCACCCCCAACAATCATAGTCAAACCAATCATATCCCTGACAATATGACCAACAACCCAATTACATTCCACAATCAGACTGGCAATCAATCACACCGCACCTCAGCCAGATTAATCATTTAAGCTCAGTTTTTCAGTCACTGACATTTAATCTCTGAAAACATTCCCTGTCCCTGTCAGTCAGGTTCACTGCTATATTTTAAGAATGTGGAATGTCAGAATCATAATACAGAAAATCATTTATTTCAGTTATCATTACATTGGCAGTGGGTTAGAAGTTTACATACACTGCAGTTGGTAGCATTGCCATTAAATTGTTGAACTTGGGTCATATGCATCAAAATTTCAGCCCATTCATCAAGAGAACTGATATAATGGAGTCAGGTTTGTAGGCCTCCGAGCTCAAACAAGCTTGTTAAGTTCTGCCCACAAAGGTTTAATCAGACTGAGATCAGGGCTTTGTTATGGCCTCTCAAACACAGTGATTATACTGTCCTGAAACCATTTTACCATGAGTTAAAGGTCATTGCCCTTTTGCATGATTCATTGGCAATGAAGTTTTAATCTCCAGACTGGTCTTATGGTATGTAGGATCAATATTTTGATATAATTCTCCTTCTGCATACTGCTATTTTGTGAAATGCACCAGTTTTTCCTGCCGCAAAGCTCCCGCGCATGATGCAGTCATTCCTCCACATTTGGGACGATGCTCTTCAGCTCTCGAGTCTCGCCGCTTTTGCTCCAAACATAATGATGGACGTTACGGACAAACAGGTCAATTCTACTTCATCAGATCAGAAGACGTTTTCTCCAAAAAATGAGATCTTAGTGCCCATGTACAGTTGTGAATCATAATCTGGCTTTGAAGCTGTGGCTTCCTCACGACTGAGCGGCCATTCAGGTCATAATGCGAATATTCTGTCGATATCTCTTCAGCCGTTTCTTCCAGCAACTTCACAAGGTCCACTGCTGTTGTTCAGTGATCAATTTGCATGTTTCCCAATGGCCCGTATTCATCACTATGAGAAAGGCTGTGCGCCCTTCCTGACGAGTGTGACAGTTGTGTGGTTTACATGGATAAAGAGGGCATTTGAAAATTGCTCCCAAGGATGAACCAGACTTGTGCAGATAACCAACTGTTGTTCTGAGGTCTTTGCTGATTTCTACAGATTTTCACTTATTGTCAAGAAAAAAGGCACTGAAACAGCACTGTGATGCACCTCCAATTTAATGTACTGATGTCAGTAATCCTATCAGAAGCTTCCAAGCAGTTTATAGGTACAGTTAAGTAGGAGGATGTAAACTTCTATCCCACTGGAATTATATATTGATACAGTGAATCAAAAGCAAAATAATATGTCTGAAAACAATTGTCGAAAAAAATTCCTTGTACTACGCAAAAAGTGGACGCCCGAATCGTCCTGCCAAAACTAGTTTAAGATGAAATCTGCGGATATATAAACATGCATAAACAAACACGCACGCACTCACGCACGCTCGCTCGCGCTCACACTCACAGACATACACACACACACACACACAAAGACACACACACACACAGACACAGACACAGACACAGACACAGACACAGACACTAAAACACTGACCACCTGCCTAATATGCTATCGCTCTTCCTCATGCCGCGAAAAAAGCTCTGCTAAATTACCGTCCAAATTACCGCTCAGACCTCGTGCTCCTCCGCAGACCGTTTTCCAGAGCATTAAGCCCCCTCCACCGGCTCATCTTCTTCCCACAGTATCCCATCGCCATCTCTTCCCTGGGTAAATGGCGGACACTTACCTATTCGATGCGTACGATGGAAAAGACTGATGAGATCAGGTGACCCACCATATAGCTTCAAATTCCAGTTATAAAATTCGTGTGCCTAGAGCAGGCACCTTCAACAAAAGGAAAGGATAAGATGGCTCCATACGTAGCAGAGAGCAGTGTGTGCAGACACATTCTCCCCACTACCACCGTTATAATTTTCAGCAAGTAAACATGGCAGGTGGTAACAATGTTTTGGTTCATGGGTGTATACAATTTTTTTGTGCTGAACATCAATTAAAAGTTACCTAAATTGATGAAATTGCAAAGAATATATCTAAGGTGCCCACTGAACTAAAGTGGAAAAAAAAGAAAAGGTGTTTCTCAGCTAACCAACCAGGATATATCAACGGTCGAAGATCGAATAAAACATACTTGGAATTTCACAAATGAAGGAGCCTTTATTCAAGACCATGTCAACAATGTTAGTGAAACATTCATCACAATGCGAGAGAGAGGGAGAGAGCGAGAGAAGGAGGGAGAGAGGGAGAGAGACAGAGAGAGAGAGATGCACTTCTACCAGGGCTACTAACATGGTGGCTACAGTCTTATCTTTTCTTATCTACAGAAACAGAGTCTACAGTGGAACAATTAAGGATAGCTCATAATTGGCTCATTTACAAGAGACCCTCTTTTAAAATGTTTCTTTATTCTCCTTGAGTGCGCCATATTGTGGGTGACCCATGAAGTGTAGAATCCATAAAATAAAAACAGCCGTGGGAAAGGAAACGATTCATTTTTTGATTAAGCAGATAGATTAAATAATATTACATTCAATTCATGTAACACTTTGAAATGACGACATATAATAAATATATTATTATTTCCATTCCATTCACCATAAGTGTCCACATAAATATTCAGCAATGCAAATATGTTTCACGTTTAGTGGCGCACTCGACGGTAACCACGCATCGTGTGCAGAACATGGGAGTCGAAACTTCAAACCAAATGTTTCCGTATTTTCGCCCATGTATGACTAAATTACGACGTTAGTCGTCAGTAAAAGACGCATAGCAGATTATTCTGTATTCCATTTTTCAAAAGTCCGCTCAAGAGTGAAGTGCGGATTCCCTTTCTTATTCTACTCCGTAAACAATGACACGTGATAAAGCACGAACCCATATCTTGCAAAATGAAAACAGACCGACGGTGTTGCCGTGCGCTGAATATTGAAGCGGCTTCTACGATCACCCGGGCCGAGAATAAACCCGCTTCGCTCAGATTTCTGAACACGACCGTGTATTATAGCCATTAATTCCCAACGTACAACAGGACTGGCGGAGGGGGGGCGGGTGTTCAGGCTACCAATGTAACTTTTCACACCAAGGAATACATGCTTACAAATAAATATTCAATAGTTTGTATATAAAGCTGCATTTCGTAACTCTGTAATGACACAAAAAAAAACAAAAAAACAAAATGTATTAAGTTGCACAAATTATAATTTTTTTTAAAAAAGCATATTAAAACACTGGAAAAAAAATATTTGAATACACCATACAACTAAACCTCACGGCAGTTGCTTCCTTGCAAAGGAAAAGATAACTGCAAAAAAAATAAAA
Source organism: Gymnothorax reevesii (assembly GCA_029721435.1). Classification (NCBI taxonomy): domain Eukaryota; kingdom Metazoa; phylum Chordata; class Actinopteri; order Anguilliformes; family Muraenidae; genus Gymnothorax; species Gymnothorax reevesii. The sequence goes on along the minus strand of CM056582.1, from coordinate 96,549,805 downwards.
TAAAAAAAGCTAAATGCTAAAACAACTTCGGCACAAACTTAACTTGTGATGATAAACTAGTGAACAGTTCAATGATTTCAATTCCATTGATTTTGACTGCATCGCTTTCAGACATCACCTTGGGAACATTCCCAAACAAAAGAGACTCTGGGCCAAAAGTGCACCGGGTTTGGCTGACTTTAGGCCGGAATTGACAGATTCAGCCAAGTATTTCTTGCCATAAGGGCTGTAAGCCAAGCAAATAATAAATGAAAAGGCTAACCATAACTTTAAAAAATGGAATAAATGCTAAATACAGGCACAAAGGTATATAATTCCTGTTGAAATTATGCAAATAAGAATTTAACTTTTAGCAAAAAGGAATAAAAGCAATACAAGCTTTTCAATGCAGCAGATCCTACTCTACATAATGAAATGGTGCTATTTATAGTGTCATAATGTGCTCCTTATAATGCGAGACCCCATAGAACTTCAGCAGCGATTAGGACACTGCAGTTCGCAATGTTCCAGGATCGCTTGGAGATGATGTTTTGATGAAAGACAGAGGAGAGTGAAACACAAAGCCAATCTACGGGTAACATGGCCACACGCACCAGTTTTCCGTGAGAATTAATTTCCGTCAACGAAACAAATCGATTGGTCATCTCCACGCCTGTTCCGATGTGACATCCTTAGCAACATCTCAAAACTCCACTTAACAAAGCTTACACAGGTGAACTAGTCAAAGGAGTGATGGGAAGGGACAGTAAACAGGTGGAGGGAGAGATATAGAGAGATAGAGAGAGTGAAGTAACACGCTGGGCGTGAAAGAGGGAGAGATAGAGCAGCCACACATCCCTTAATAGGTGTTCAGGTGGGATCGAAGCAGCAACGGGCAATGGTCTTGACCGAAGAAATGGCAGAGCGAAGGGTTTTGATTGGGAGTACTGGAAGGAGGAGGAGTCAGAATGCAAGTCATCCTTTTTGATTGGCTAATTCTCTTGATTGACAGGGCGGGGGGAGGGGCGTAAATTTCAGGGAGGAGAAAAGGGTGGGGGAGAATCTTGATGGCTTAAGCCTATTACAGAGAGAGATAAAAAGAGACAAATACCGCACAGTTAAGAATCAGACGGTGAATAACTCATAAGCCCCAACAGAATGCTTTGAACAGGGGGGATCAATCAAATAGGATCAAACAGAAACTTCCCCCAAACATTGCAGATTTGTAAATTTCCCTCATAAGTTCTGTTTCATCTATCTCTGCACATGCCAAACTAACAGCTGCGTACGCGTCAAGGAATGCAGCCCCACGAATACAGGAAATGGCACGTTAAAGAATTTAGCACTATTATTATGGTCATGAAAACATATTTCCTGACCAGCCCTGCTCGTGATTAGGCTCTTTCATAAATGCACTGCGCTGATCGAATACCATGGCAACAATAACTAGAAATTGAACTTTTGTCTCATAGGAGCAGCAGCAAAGCCAGACATTTGACGGAGGCACAAGTACCTGCGCAGGAGAAATGAAACAGAAGTTTCTCACAGACAGCTCAACATTTATTTTATTTGCTGCACTGGGGGATAAATGAAAAACAAAGATCTGGTAACACACAGCCCGTCTCTAGTGTTGTCCAAATTTTCCCATTTTATGCATCAGAGATTATAAGTGAAGCAATTCAGCTGAAGAACCATTAAGAATTCAATCACATCCCCGCCCCCAGGATTTCAAACTGGAAAGTTATAATTAGAGGCTAAGAGGTCAAAATTGTGCTGCCTCAGTACAGCCTGAGGATTAAGGGCGGGACAAAGGCCTGTTACCATGGCACTGATGATGTCCGATGAGTCAGCTCCTCTGTGACCTCATAATGATGGGCCAGGAACAGAGCTGACCACTCAGTGGGCATGTGCAATGCAGCTGCTAATGAAGCTGACTTCACCAGTGAGACCAGGCAATCTGTGCTCAACAAAGGCTTTGAAACAAAACCTAATCATTCACTGTGAAAGGTGCACTAGAATTATATTTTACTAATAGGGTTTCAGCTCAGAATGATTTGAAGCAATATTACCACATATACATGAAGGCTTACACTTAAATTTTGTGTTGGCACCTTTTAAAATTTTTTTTTACTGCCACTGAGTATTTACTACACTGTAAAAAAGTATGAAAACTTCGCTTTCTTTTACCCCAGGGCAGCAAATTGAGAACACAATCAAAAGAGACAGCATTTTGATTGTAACAGAACAGTCCCCCAAATCAACAGTTTCAAGAACGCAGAGGAGAGCACAATCCACATGTGTTTGTTTGTGCATGTGTGTGTGTGCGTATGAGGGAGATAATATGAGTGTGTGTGAAAAAGGGGGGGGGGGGTGGAGGGATAGAGATGTGGCCAATTTGATTGGCTGATTGGTTGTTATGGCAAAATGGCAATATATGACAACAAGGGGTTAGTTGGAACGCAAAAAAAAAAAAAACTCATAGAATTAAACATGCGCGTGCAAACACATTCACAAACACGCGTCAACAGGCACAGGCAACAGGACAAGCACACCGTTCGTTAGAGAGAAAAGGTGAGAAATTCGATGCTCCCACTGCACAGCTATAAAATACACCATGTGGGGGGGTAAAACATCCGTAATAAAACACAAACATGCCCACAGTCTGTCCAGTGACCTCACCTCACTGCTCAAAGCAGCCCTGCCTACAAAGACAGATTCCCAGATTTGCCAAACCTCTGATTGGTTATCACAGGGAGTAGCCCCACCAATCAGCTCCCTGCCAGCTCTGAGACGCAATGAGAAGCTGCCGAGCTGAGGCCTCAGAAACAGACCCCACACATGATGGACGGCGGCTGGCGAGACTGATGAACAGCGCAATGCCACAAAGCAAAGCACAACCCCTCCCTTCCTAACCATTAAGAAACTCCGCAAACAGGCAGATAACAAATGTAAGGAGGAAACCTGAATAAATATGTGGACAATGATAACAAATGCAGATGCACCTGTTCATTTTCCCAGCATGGTTTGGGACCACCTGACCCATGTACCCCTAAAGGCAGAGGAGGCCATACAAATAAATGCAGAGTTACTCTGAGACCGAGTGATCACGTTCATACCCTGCGATGAAGCATTCCTACTATGATGGGAGCAGTTATTTGCTGGATGACAACAGCCCAAGCCTCACAGGGCACAAAGGACCACTGAATGGTTTTATAACATGAAAATGTTCCTAATCACACGCCACCGCCCTCACTGTTACCAGATCTCAAACCAGCTGAATTCACACAGAACAATGCATGACACAGCGCTTTCCTCGGCTTGCAGAGCAGACGGCCCTGCCTGATTCATTGTCTGAAATATTTCCGTGGCGGATATACGGAACAGTCCGTCTGGCGTGTCAGGTTAGCGCTTTCCCTCACCATCATCAAAACACCAAAAGAGTGATTATCTCTGGGAAGAAAGGTACTCGATCCCCGCAGTACAGCTTTACATTAGTAGACAAAAGGCCATGTTGTGTTCAAGCTGATCTGGCAGCTTGTGGAGGCCCAGCACCTTGTTAAGGCTGTTTATTTTGATTTTTCCATTGATTTCTCACCAGTCTGTGTCTGCAAGAATGCAGGAAATCCCATGGATACATTTTGGAGGAAACTAGAACCTCAATAATGGCATAATGGTACAATTAAAAAATCCATTATTATTAGAGCTGTGCCTTAGGCAATATAGGCCAGGCCACTTCTTCTCTAGCCAGTTTATATCGTGTGCAAGCACTTTTGCCATTTCAGTTCCATCAGCAGTCACTACAGGCGCTGGAAACAACGCGTACAAACCTTGGCCAATCAGAGACTTAAATATTTGCCGCAGAATATCTGGTGAGCATGTGCAAAATCAGAGTTCTAATTGATGATACACTCTTTTCACAAGCTCGCAGTACACTGTAAGCTTGGGTCCAGCAGAGTACAAATGAGGCAGAGGTGCTAATTGTTAAACCACCATTCCCCATCTGCAGTAGCCATTTGCAAACACCAGGGGGCATCAAGCATGCATCCAATCTAAGTACACCGCATCCTGCCAAATGCAACCACAGAATGAAGTGGGAAGCACTGTCTAACACAATCACAAGGGGATGTGCTCCCGGTAACATCAAAAAGAGGGTGTGGTGTCTAAACGGTGAATGCACTCTCTGCGCAAAATGAGAGACAAACCCTAAAACACAATGAGTTGGCAACTTCACTTAATCAGAATCACTGTCAAATGTTCTCATAAAGTCCCTTGATAAAGACCTTTTCTCATCTATGTTTCTCAACATAGATGCCATCCCAGACCTTATTCTTATTTTGTGGAGGGCAGGTGGTGTCTCACAGAGGAAGACTGGGGTTTGATGCAAATTCTTGAGGCTTAAAATGGCAGGAAACCTGTTTGCAAATTTGACCGGGAAAAAAATGTGGGTGAAAATGGCGGCAACCTCAAACCATGGGTTTGTTTGATCAGAAGAAAAAAATAAAATAAAATAAAAAAAAATAATAAAAACAGCCTCGGCCTCAGCTGTGTATACTCAGAGGGGCGTAGCGTGTTGTTACAGACAGTAACAGAAGCGTGTCGAGACCTGGCTGCGAAGCACAGACCGCTCGGTAGAGCCAGTTTCAGAGCCAGTCTGAGTCTGGGCTGGTTTCCCAGTCAAAGCGATTTTCAGGTCTGCATTCCGCTTCAGCAAACAAAAAGCACAACCTGCATTTACATCACGGCAGTTATTCAGTGGATATTTACACCCAGAACAACTTACAGTGAATCAGACTAATAAACCCAAGGGCTATTTTGGATTCAATCACATTAGATAAAAATGTGCTTATATGGTGCATTTCACACAGATAATGTGCATGAGACAGAAATCTGTCCTAAATCCCAAAGAACAGGCCAAACAGGATAACGGAGGCAAGCGAAAATACACCCAGGTGGCAGATGGGTAGAGACTCAAAGACAGGAAATATATCTTCCTCTGGCTGGCAGAGGAGTCACTGAATTTATTTTCAGCGTGAGGATTTAATCGACCAGCATGGTGAATGAATCAGGGTTCATAACAATGCAAGTGAAGTTAACTGAGCTTAAGGGGCAGCGTTAGGGGGCGGCTCTGATGGCACATGAGGTCAGGTGATGAGGGGAGGGCAGGTTAAGGGTCTTCCTCACGAGCCGAACAGCAGCAGTGATGATACCGAGGCTACACTGGGGCTTGACCTTCCACTACTCCCAGAACCAGCAAGGCATCTAAACCACAATTCTTTGTGCTGCTTTCTGGTTCTATTAGAACCCACAAGCACATGACGGGGTCAAGGTGAACACCTCTGACACTTAAATTCATCAATAAAACTACCTCCATAACCTCCACAGTCAAGTCATTATCTCCCCGATACCAAGACACCTCAGTCGCAACGACTCTGAAAGTGGCATTATGTTCTGAATACCAATCAGGACTCAATGAAGAGAACGTGCACGAAAGACAGAATAAGTTAAATGGCCGGACAACACACATGCTGGATACAGGAGTGCGGTCAGGGGACATGCATCATGCAGAGAGGGCGGGGCTTGTGTAGGAAGGGGAGGAGTAAGGGGGCGGGGTCTGGGTTAGAGCTGAGCATCTTGGAAACACTCTGTTGTTGGCAAGGTTCTATGCTCACCTCTCCCTCCCTTTTCTCTCCCTCAATCTCTTACTCTCTTCCACTCCCTCTATCAGCAATCTCTTTCAAGCTCACCCCCATCCATCTCTCTATCCATAAATCTCTCCCACCCACTCTCCATCCCTCATGGTCCCCTCCTCTCCGTGACTTCCTCGCTCTCCTCATCCCTCACTCTCCCTTTCTCCTCCATTTTATTCAGTCCTTCACCCCTTCTCTCTTTCCCTCTCTCTCTCCCAGTCTTTTTGCACTCCAATGCATAATTTAGCCCAGTCTGCTGACTGAAGGGAGTAAGACACAGACTCCTGTAAACAGGGCAGAGCCCTGCAGTGCAGCAGTCAGACAGGCCGGCCCATAATCCCCTGTGTCAGCTCACACCGCAGGATTACCACGGCCTCCATTACAGACTGGCACTAGAGCTGGGAGCAACAGCGAGGCCTGACTGCACGAGGCCAGCGCTGTAATTTCAAAGCCCCAATTATTCTTACTCATATTCTCCATCATTACGAATGTAAATACTGACAGCATGCGCTTTAAGTGAAGCCATTTACATCCGTACGTAAGGGCCTGTTTAGGTCTTCCAGCTTTGCAAATTGACTACACTGTCCAAATACTTGAGGACCTCCCTGTTAGAACAGATTAGCCCCCCAAAACTCCTGGGTCAGAAGTCACTGCCCCGTGTTTACACATTCCTCTCCACAGAAAGGGGGTCTCTCCAAACGGCCTGCACTGACTGGGCCCAGCTTGCTGGCAGGAGTATAATAGAGTCGGAGGTTATTAAAGGGAAAGGCCATTCCTGAGTGAACTGAGAGGTGCTGGAGGAGGAACGAGCAGCCGCTGATGGATGCGTTTTTCAGCTGGTGCGCTCTGCGGAGAAAAACGGCGGTGAGAATCGCCCTTCTGAAAGGGCCAGCGAGCGAACGGTTTCAGGGCCGTAATTCCCAGGCATAATGGTGGCAATGACACACCACTCTCCAGCCAGGAGAAGAAAAGGGCTAAATCAACCAGATTCCAGGAATGTCAGTGCAAAACAACTAAGGAATCGAATGTTCTGGCTAAGAGTATTCCAATCACGCATGTGCACCGTTCTACCGAGGTACGATGACCCATGTACGTGATTGGAATGTTCTTACACAGAAAATTGAATTGCTGATGTTCGCTCCTGGTAACTGACAACAGTTGAATTTCAGAACACTCCCTTCACATAAGAACAATTACTATTCCAAAAAGTCGGGCTACTTCCACACAAATACGTTTCAATTTTCAAATGGCGTTTTAAAATGAAAATGGTCTACGGCCTCACTACAACGCAGTCCCGGAGTTTAAAAACTACAGCTGGAACAGCAGTGTTTCAAAAGCCTCTGTTTTAAACTGGCAGTGTAGCACGGACACTAGGCGAAAACATAGCGAGAGTTACGCGTTTTATAATGAAAACGCATTCGTGTGGACAAAGCCGAACAGTTAAGACAAAGCTCACTGATGAAGCGCTTTTCTTCACGGTTTAAAAAAAAAAAAAAAAAAAAAACAATATGACATTATAATGAGGGCCTTTTAAATTTTTTCTGCGCAGGGCCTTTGATTTATGTTGACATGGAAACAAAGCTGGAGTAATTGAAGACCTTTTTTTTTTTTTTACTTCTTTGAGAGGGTCTCTATGAATTTTCCCTCTCTCATTATACACAATTTACACCTTTATTGTCAGTTCTATGAAAGGCTATCCTTTTTCCTTACTTCTTTGAGAGGGTCTGTATTAATTTTTGCACTGTCACTATACACAAGGTGTTTAGCAGTTACTTTCATGCAGAGGCTTCATTGTTGCATCGAGTTCATTTATACAGCCGGGTATTTCGTGAAGGATTTGAGGTCAGACAACTCTCTGGTGCCGGGTACAGAGGCAATACAAGTGCATTTCCCTGACAGGAGCTGAGAAACCAGAGTCCTGCACAGGAGCTTTTCCAAGATGCGCAACCAAGAAACCGCCCCGCATTCCCCCCACAATTCTTTTCATTCTCCATACAGCGTCAGAACTCAATACACCTCACCAGCATGGGGACAATGAAAGGAAGGGACATAAGTCATGTGTGGTTAAACAGATGGTGCAAACAACAGGGACGAGGCTCTGCCAGGACAGACAACCAGTTTCCAGCTTTCAAACGCATCTCCAGCAGAGGCTCAGAGCGAACAGCAGGGCCCAACACAAGGGAATATGGTACTGCTCAATGCGCCTGCTTCAACACTCTGGGAACAACAAGGTTATGTACTTCATGAGTACACTTACAGTGCAGTATTGAGGCATAATTTTGTTTTGTTTTTTTGTTATGTATTCCAGCAGATTGGGTTGAAAACGACTATCACGAGCTTAGGGAAGACCATCAGCTTTGCTATATGGGGATTCACCTCCCTATCATGGCAACCATGTAAAAATTGTAGGCATTTTTTTAACAGCATCCCCGTCTAGATTCATAAGAACTTCAGAGACAGCCTGTATGTAAACCTTCAGTCTTACAACCGTCTTACACAGCTTTTTGGGTGCTTAAAATATGACTGTTTCACAGTTTAACAACCAAACTGACAGATATGGGTCTATTTATAGAAAGAAGGCAATAGAAAAAAAAAATGTCACACTGTCTCAGTTAAAAATTAGTTGGCACCGTAAGTTGGCAAGGGGGACTTTATTCAGTAAGATACAATTTTGAAGTTACAAGCACGGGCACTGACTCTTATTACCCAAATAAGCTTCTTAAATTGGTGTATTAATCCAGTGCACTCAGTAAAGAATGTAGTTCTACAGCGTTATAATCCCAAGCCCCATCTAAACCCATTTTCAATTTATGACTTTAATTTAAAAACTGCATACTTCCTACAGTCTGTGTAATAATGGATCAAAGCATCTGTTAAATCATTGCGATGCGTTCAGACTACACACGCTGCAGAGCCTCCATCCGTGTAGCATTCCCGAGCTAAAACTGGAACTACGCGGCTTTAATTTAAATCACGAGACCGTCAGTTACTTTACATTTTTCCCCAAGCAGTAAATCGAGGCAGGCTGTCGTTTGAGATACGAGGCTTTAGACTGTGACAGTGACAGCATTTCAGAGCAGTCCCATCTGTCAGCCAATCAGCTCCAGGAAAACAGAATATAATTACCCAGGGTGTAATGACACAGGCAGAGGGTCGAGCCAAACCACCAATCAGAGAGTAATGTATGGCTACCACCTGGGTAGGGCAGGACCAGGCTGTTTGATTTAAAAAAACTAGCGGATGAATGATGTGCTTGAATTGATTGCCTTCATTCAGTTTTCTCCGGAATGTAGGAGGAGTTGTTTGTTTATGATTGTTATCATCATCATTTTTTGTTTAATTATATATTTTTTTTATCATCTCTCATATTTCACCCAAAACTTCATCTTCTATTGATCAAAGTTTTACATTTCAAATAATGTGCCAGCCCGGATTGCCAGATAATATTCTCTTTACAACACTGCAGCAGAAGTGATGTTTTGAACTTTACTGTGCGATCCTCAATGATTTTTAATGACTGCACATCCTAAATATCGTCTAATTTAGATAAATAAATCATTCAGGCACTGAACTTGCATGAAAGAAATAAGTATTAATTTTAGCACGTCGGTTCACTCGAGCGCTGACTGTACCATGATTCTTTGTGTTGGTCCACTGCCCTACTAAGCATGCTGGGAGTTTTTAGAGGGTTCTTGTGTTTAGAGGGGGTGGAGGTATTGAGCGTGTAGTGGATTTGTACTCACCCCTGTCCACTCAACTCCCATACTCACTTCCTCCCCGGTCTCAGAGCTGCTCTCATACTTGACACTGGCAGCCATATTGTCACGGCTTCGTCGCCTGTCACCTTCTCCATCTTTCAAAATGTCCGCCACCCGAGACTGGTTAATGGGGTCAGTGCCCTGAGAGGAGTGAGAATAACATACACAAAGACACACGAAAGCACAGACGCGCACGCACACACACACACACACACACACACGTACCCATGCCGCGACAGAGACATACGTAAATACACACAGGAAATTAAACTCCATCCCGGTTTTGATTCAAATGCAATGCTAATTAAGCAGTTATACATTTACACAGAGCGGCACAGTATAGCAGAGATCGTGGATAAGAGCAGTGCTGGAGCTCTAATGTTAGTCAGGGTTAATTTGGTAAGAACTCTGTCCACATGAAATTAAACAACTTACAGTGGTGCTCTGGATCCAAACGCAAGCAAGAGACAAAGAGAGGCAAAATCAGATGAACGTCTCAAAATGAGCACCGTCGGTTTTAAGGGAGGTCAATCAATCAACACCACAAACATTACCCCGTGTCAAAATAGAGGTGGTTCCACACACTCAAATACCTGGGCCTAACATTGAGTTTTAAGGCAGCAATATTCTACAAGGCCAGGCAGTCATAAGTGCTCAAATAGCAGCGGTCTCAGGGCATTTACGCATCACATTACAGTTATTTACCTAATGCTTCCATTCAAAACAACTCTCATTCTATCAGTCCAAGCAGAGGTCAATCCACTCTGGAGCAATGTAGGGTCTTTAGGGCCTTCGTCAACTACCCGATTCCTGTACTGAACGAATTGAACTCACACTAGTGACACAACCCTTGTGCTTATTTAATTGGTTCCACCCCCTTCCCAGCAGCCTGCATGTGTTTTGGCTCCTTTAATTGATTCACTGTTTCACTTCTCCTCCAAGTTCCCAGGTGTCGTCAACTGAACGCCCCACTCATTATGTGAAGTTCTGGTTTATATAAGCTGACTTTGTATTCGGCAGGGTGCTGGGTTGTAATTCTTTATTCACTACCAAGTCCTTCAGTCAGTTTATACCTTCTTTGTCCGAGCTATGTTCTTCCGGGCGTTTCTTTAAATTATTTTCGAAGAAACATGCAGTCATTCTTCGTAGTTGTAGAGATAGGATTGAGCTCTCAAGCCTTTATCTTATAAGGAATGTGACCACATACTTGCCAACCCTCTGCTGTTCTTCTGAGTCAGTTTATTAGGAACACTACCAAGCCTACATCCATCTCTAGGACTGGGGCAGCATTCCTGCTAAACCCTATAGTTTTACTGTCTAGCAGTCCTGCTTCGGTGAGGAGGATTCACCCCCTGGCCTCTGAATGGGACGGCCACTGGCCTGGGCACGGACACCCCCCTATCCTCTCCAGTCATTACAAACTTAGCTGGACTGGCTCCCTCTACTATAGAGGGCTACATCCTTTGCCTCTTCTATTACCGTATTCCTATTAGTTAATACTCCCTTGTGGATTGCACCCTGAATCTGCGTTCGGTTCCTTGCCTTGATCATAACAATTAGACCATGAACCTCCACTCTTTCAAGGCCCCAATAAAGCCACAGCCTATGAGCCAGCCTGAGCCTCCACTCGCAGGTGGTGGCTGAGGGGTCACGGAGGGGCTTCAGAGGGTTTAGGCCACCATTAGTGCACAACAGGTTTGCAGCTAACATGCTTTGGGGTTGGCAGTTCAAGGCCCAGTGGTGAAGCCACAATAACAGAGCAGCTGTTGAGCCCTTGAGGAAAGCCCTTAACCCCAAACTGCTCTGAGGGGGACTGGCCTCTGCTCAGTCTGCTCGACAGTGAGCTGGATTGGATGAAAGCAGTAACTAAGTAGGTGCGATGTAGTGGAAGATCTCGACAGCGGGGGGTTGGAACAAACTCCCCCCGAAATCTCACCTGCTTGCGGGACCTCGTGGCGCATTCCTCAAGGGTGTCAGCCGCCTCCATCTTACCCTGCCGGCGGTACAGGGCGCCCAGATTCCGCAGGGTGGTGTTAACTGTGGGGCTGCGGGGGAAACACACACACACACACACACACACACACACACACACACACAGCACAGAATAATTTACAATGTTGACAACATTCCACTGAATACACAGAATTCATCATGCGTTATCTGCCCACACAGAGCATGTTATGATGTTAACAGTTATTTCAAAAGATTATTAATGAATAATACTGAAATTGAATGCAAATACTACTCAAATAAAAACATAATGAACCTGAGATACACAAGAAGCTCCATAACTACATAAAATAATTAACCATTAACCTTCACTCAACTGAATGATCAAACACAGCAGAATTCCTCATGCATAAACTAACCTGCCTCAAGAAAACACATGACATTAAAATGACGTTTTTGGATTGGTCTGTACCTGTTGACCTTGCAGGCTTTGTACCAGCCGCCGTACTCTCCGTAATGGGAGCCGTCTCTGTGTTTTCCCTGCAATCCCCATCGGGGGGAGACAAAGAGAAGCATTAGCAGAGAAACAAGCTCTTGCAGTAACACAATATGCCTTCCTGATGCAATGGGAATGTCCTCTGCGGGCTGTAACTAAACCACTGTACGCCACTGCATTCGAAACCACCCCTTTTACACCTAATAAGATCGAATGTCCATGTGGATCATAAATGTCCGATACGAATGTACAAATGAGCATTTCAATGCCCTGAAACTAGTATTTTGATTAATGACTATTCAGATGAGTCCAAGACAGACACATGAAATGCCATACACTGTGACAAATATTAAAACATTTTAAAAATGTTGTGGAAAACACAATAAAGTAAAAAGATAATTTATTTCTGTTGTGATAGAGAGTGGTTGTAGTGGCCCAATTAAAGGCCCTCCAATTCAACTACAACAGTTGTCAGTTTAAGCTTCAATAAATTAACCCTTTATGAAGAAAGAACAAAAATATGAGCTTAGAACATCCTTAACCCTTTCACTGCTTTCAGCCTTTTTAAATTAAATAATTAAAAGATGAGTTGAACTTAACACCTAATTGAGCCATCTCTAACACTCAGTTGAAAAAAATCCAATCAGCTGCATTCAACATGTCCTTCAATTAATAGATACAGTGACTTAATATGCACTGTACCAAAAGGTTGAGGGCAGTTAAGGGGTTAACTGAACATTGTAATGGCAATGTGTGCCTCATAGCTGGAATGTGAAATTAATAAAGTTCTGCAGGAAAAGGTACAAGAAATACATATTAAAGGAGTCCCATCAAGAGGCGAGAATCCAATACTCACTTTACTCATCTCCTCCCTCTCTTCAGCGTGCATCCAAATGGGCTTGTTCTCCGCTGCAAACGAAACAAACAGACGAAACGGGTGACCGCTGTACGCTGCACCTCTACAGTGATGCCCACTGACCCCCCAATTAAGAACCCTACCTCTCCGCATTTTTACCACTGCAGTTTAGGGTTTATCGTCCATTAAGCAGGGGCAATACAATATTAAAACGGAACTGCGAAAATAGGAGTAGGTTAGCCTCAAGCTAATCTACATCTGCAGTTCCTGCAACACAATGAAATACTAGAACAAAACATGATTGCACTTTAAAATGTCCTTCAAAATAAGGCTGACATAACAGACAAAAACAAGCCATTCAAGCTGCCATATCTGTAATGCCATGTTGTGACAGCTCAAATGTCATTCAATATGACAGAAGATAAGCTTAACGCTGACAGAGTACAATAAGATGTCACCCAAAGCAACCAAAACAATACAACACAATGCAATTAAGTGTCACTTCTTAAGTATATAAACAGAAAGCATGTAGCTGGGGGGTGGGGGTAGCGGTATTGATAAAGGGGGTACACCCCATGAGCCCCTGCCGCGATTGTGACATTATTTAACCCAAGAGAACACAGGTGCCAAACTGCAATCTCAGGGGAGGACTAGTCTTTTTATATTTTTCAGCATGTATTCCATGCTTGTGGTTCATTTACGCTATTGATTGGCTTCAGAACCCACACACAGTGTTCCCATCAGTTTAAATGGATGATGCACGAAAGTAATTGGACATGAGAAATGCGCAGGCTTTGAACCCGGCGTTAAAGCAACAATAACGATACAGGGCTTTATTAATCATCTGCCACAGGGCCTCAGAGTTTTCCAGTTAGTGAGTCTACAGACTCCTGCTCCCCAGAATGTGCTCAGGAGTCCCAGGTCTCAGTAACACAGGTTTCTCGCTGAGACGGGTCTTGCCGTCGCAACATATCTAATGCTTTATTACCGTCGTTTTAGTACATTCATCTTATTCTGGCGAAGGCCACCCCAGAGAAAACAATTACACCATAGAACAACATAAAACCAAAAGATTGCAGACTTTCTGCACCGTTATTCTGAGAAATGGCGCGGCAGCTGCAGACATTTTAAATTATTTATGCGGAGGGCGAGAGAGAGAAGATGGCGGTATGAGGCAGCGCAGCTCCACTCCAGGTGAAATCACATCACAGGCAGCCCTGCAGTCAGAGCTCAGATTTAACCAATCATTACTCAGGAATCTGACGCATCACAAGGGGATCACAGAGATCTCAGTGGATTTATGATTAAATAAGCCATCCAGCATGTCTTCCACACAAGTAATGGATATTAATTGCACACCAAGAGTCCGTCATGGAGAGAAACCAGCACTATTACACGTGTGCTCCAGCATCCAGGCCCGGCTCACACACAGAACAGAAAATTGAGGTTTTACACATGCAGTGACTGAAGCTTTTTAATGGCATTTGACAGGAGGTGAAAATAAAGAAATAAAAATTTTGACAGCAGATTATTTTTCCAAATCTGATTAGATAATTCATTTACACACTCCATTGCGTACAAGCACAGAACCTCCGCATTAATCATTCACCATTCACCCAGCATGCAATAAATGTACCGATTAAAAATGAATCCTTCTACACAAGTATTAAAAACAACAGTGTCCTAAAACAATTATCATTATTTTTTCAAAAGAATGAAATTAAACAAAAAACAGAGAGAGATGGTACAATGAAAGCAAGTTCATGCAAAACTTACAGAATGTAGTTAAAAAGGAGGGGATCAACAAAACATGAAATGGTAAAATAAATGACGCGAACGACACTCCAGTGAATACAGAAAACTTGCTCAGCTTCCGCTAAAAAGCAGCAGCTCCTCTGTATCCATGACCAAGGTCTGAGAGATTAATGGTAGCCAATAAAAGAGTGGAAAAAATACACTTTAAAATACAAGACAAAAGACAAAGCTCTACTTTAAAAAAAAAAAAAAACCGTTGGAGCTTTTAAGTTACAGCAAAGTAATCTGTAACATTTCATATGGACCAAATGTCATACAACAGTGCAGCCATATTCTTACATAAAAGCTGACCCAGGCTTAATACAGCTCATAATGCATACTATATCACAGTCAAAATGCATGCAGAAAATTTGAAACAGAATTTTAAATTACTTCTGTGTTAGTTAAAAGTATGCATTGTATGTTAGTGTATCAACCATATGCTGCAGCGTGCCACAGTAGAGAATTATGATTGGCATGTTTATGATAGGAAACATGGCACAACTCTGACACTCCGACATGAGAATGTTTCCTTCAAAGCGCTTTGTTCAGGTAAAGCAGCCTAAATGACCACATAAAACCAAGTGTTGAATACCCAAAGGACATACACATTTATGCAAACATCAGTGCAAAGACTGCATGAAAAGCTTCATAATGACATCTAATTTAACAAAACCAGTCTCTACAGACCCAATCGGGGCCGCACTTATCCCCAAGATTTCAACAACAAATAGCTAGATATATAGTGCAACCTGACCCTTAAACTCGTCAGAAATCAGCTTAAAGACATCATTGTACATAGTCTGATATGACACGTCCCCATGTGTTAAAAGCTATTAGTGTTCAAACAATGAAATATCAAAGCGAGGAAATGGTAACAGGAACAAGGCCTACGCTTCATACCCACCACAAAATATGTCTTTTAGAATACATTTAATTCCAGCATTTAAAATATAATTCTTCCCCATATATATCCAATATATTTAGGCATGTAGCATAGATTTGGCTTGGATCCTCCTGGATGCACCGGAGTGAATTGACATTAAAGCTGAAGGTACGAACAGTGTAGTTTAGAAATCTGTCGACAGCGGCAAACTTTTGCTTTGGCTCAGTTTTTCCATCACATTAGTATAATACATTGAGTATGAGGTTAAAGTGCAAAATATCAGCTTTAATGCTCACTGACAGCACTGCGCATATACTAATGTGTGTCTGACCCAGGTCTGGTATTAGAAACATGACTTTCTTTAACCTCAGAGATTCTAAAATACAAATCATCTCAGCTTCTTTATTTAACATCCATGCAGCGGACGGAGGAGGAAAATAATCCAGGTAATCTCTTCAGGCCAGATGAACTTCCTGCAGTTGCTGGATTAAGCCCCACAGAGGTGGCCCCAGAGCACAGTCCATTCTAAAAGATGGGGCGTCCCCGCGCTGTTTAAAAGGACAGGTTAATCTCACTGAGGGGCGCAGACCTGCTTCATGGGAGGCATTATACAGACGGGGGGGCTACATCTGACTGGGGCCTGGCTGAGATTATAACGCTTGTGTTACACCAACCTCCTCTTTAACTTTAGCATCTCAATGACCCAAAACACAATCATTAATTATGGCCCTTTAGACTCGACCTTGTCATAACAATCTAAAGTTTGATATAATGATACAATACTTCAGACGGTAGTATACATCATCATTACGATTAGATTATCGGCAGTTTCAAAGGAGAAACCAATTTTCAACATACAGAGCAAACATTTATCTTACAACACTGTACATTCTCCATTCTCGTGACAGTACATTTGGTTTGTAACATTTCATAAACTCACTACTGTTAGCATTAAAGCATTCGTGGAACTAAAAAAAAAAAACTGAAAAATTAAAAATTAAATACTGGATCCAGGTGTCATTTTGGGTCAGCTATGCTTCACCTACAATTTTTATACAAGGGTTCATATATTTTGTTTCAAAACACGAGACGGATAACTGCTTTATTTTCATACTCCTGGGTGCAAACGCACACCTGACGCAGCCCATCACATCCTTAACATATAATGCAGTGCTGCCAAAACAACCCAACTCTATCTAATTCTTAACATAACCTCTGCGCTACTGAAGCTGTGCCCAGGCAGGTGAGCTTACAGATGTAAACAAGTTGCTTCAGTGACAAAAATCAACAACTGTTTTTATTATGATTATTATAATTATGTTCGCTTACCATCCACTGATCCAAACTCCTTCTCGTGAGCCCGGGTCAGAATCTCCTTATACAGGACTTCAGCCTCCTTATACTTTCCCTGCTTCAGGTAACAGGAAGCCTGGAGTACAAAAAAGGAAAATAAAATTCAGATCAACATTTCCAAAGCTGAGAATGACCCCCCCCTCCACCACTTCTACAGAACCACTGTCCTGAAACACTGCCACACTCCCCTCCTCAAGAAAACTTCTACACGAGCGCTACTGTCAGAACACTCAACTATTACTCAACTACCACTCCTCTACCAGCTCCTCTCTGTGCCGCCAAAACTGAGCCAGGGATATTGGATCTATAGTCTTGGATCCACAGTTACTGACTCACCATTAAGAGAATTAAAAATGACAGAGACAGGACAAAAAAATTACAGTGACGGGATATAAAAATGAGAGAAAGGATACAAAAATTACAGCGACTAGATACAAAAATGACAGATCAGATACTAAAATGACAGTGACAGGATACAAAAATAACAGACAAAATGCAAAAATGAATTTTAAAAACAAATGGCTGCTACTATCAAACATTTTGCTAGATATTGATACAAATACCCACACATTTTAGTGGAGAGTTGCTGCTTTACCCAAATATTCATGGTCTTTAAATTCACTGTGCTAGAGTACCGAGCTCAGAGGCAGAAATTGTGTCACAGTCCAAATATTAATGGTTGGTGCTGTATTTTTAGTACAGAGATGGTGGCAGGGGGGAACAGAAACAGTGCTACACGCAGCTCTCTGTCCTAAATAGAGCTTTCACTGGCCTAAAAATCCATTTCACATGAAAGCACTTTGGTCTCTGCATTACCGCCGTTCTAAGATGCAGATCTGACCTTAAGGAGGATACTGCGGTTCTAGAGGAGAGGGGAAAAAAATCTCATTTTCTCAGACTGCAGTGAAAAGTTTAGATAATTTAAAACTCCAAGGACAGCAACTGTTATTATTCAATCATAGCAGCCGGAATGGTAAAGGAAACATTTTCGACTTGGTGGCCTTTTTTCAAAACTAGGTTTGATTTGTGTTTGGAGCTCTGGAACAACACCAAAAGCTCACAAACATGATGTGATTCTCAGTCAAAACAGTGTTTCATTGAGCTATAACTGGAGCCTTGAACCTGAGGGCCGTTTCGCTGTTCCACCACATTTATCGCCGAAACTGGAACTAAACCCTTTTGACTTGTTGTGACGGATCGTTCATCACATTTCTGCCACATCAATTTTGCCGTTATCTTGCACTGGCACTAACAGCCAAGGACAGGCGGCCTCTCCAGCAGGGATCTCCAAATGCAGCCCCCATATCCAAATCAGGCCTGGTTTTCTTTCCTTCCAAGCAGCCAATTAAAAATAATTGCTAAAAAATTGGCCAGACTGTCCTCACACCTGACTCCTGGGCGGAGTGAATGTGGAACACCAGCGGTTCCCAGGCCTTGAGCACCGTGATTGGGAGAACAGGGCTCTATAGCCAGGTTCCTCAAAGGACTTCAGCTCATTTTGGAGTCCCCCCCCCCCCATTAATTTTTGAGGTTCTCTTCAGCACAAGAAGGCCTTTCCTCCATTTTCCTGTTAGGGATTCTGGTCCGCTTTTTTCCCCTTTCACAAATAGGTCTTGCACTCATTTCAAGACTATAATTCTACCCTCTTGCCCAATACATGCTGCATTACACTCCAGCATAAGACCTAGTTTGCTCAGTCGCCGCAGGGTCCGAGTCGTGCATCTCCCCAATCCCCAAATTCGAACAAAATGGCCGTCGGCAGCCATATTGGACATTCAAAATAAATATCTTCGTCTGCGCAAACTTAGAAAAAATTCCTGTTATAACTGTCACTTCCAGAGCCCAGGCCATAAATTCTCTACGGTGGTGATGACGGCAGCCCTGGAATTAAACCATATATCTTCCAACTACCGTCGTCAGGGAGATACAATTAATCAGGCTAGAAAATAGAGGCGTATATATGACAGTAAACAGATTGTCATTTGGGGTGACCCAGCCGGTGATGTACCAGATGACGCATTCAGTCCCAGCAAAAGAGCGTCAGACGATACTGCCTCACGTTGACAACATATCAAAAAATGATCCACCCACTTGTTCCAGTAACTCAAGACCGTAATTACAGCCACCGCTCCTGGAGCGATGAGCCAGGTCAGCTCACCACAGGAGACCTTCGGCACTGCGCCTTTAGCCCCGAGTCAACATGCCGTTTTAAACTGGAACAACACACTGAGTAACACTGAGCTCTAATGTTCTCTGATTTTCCTCTCAAATTATGCATCCATCCATCCATCCATAATTAAACCAGCTTATTCTTGGTCAGGGACAGAGGGGGTGGGAAGCTATCCCAGCATGCACTGGGGAAGAGACAGAAATACTCCCTGTACAGGTTGCCAGTTTGCTGCAGTTCTTTAATTTATGAAGTCTGCTTTTTCTTCAAATTATGAGTGATTTTAACACAATGACTGTATCATACAGGAAATGCTTTTTTCCATACTATACACGGAACCTTGTAACTCTGGTGATCCCCACTCCAGCAGTTCCGTACAGAGAGACGGCTCAGCCGATTCTGGGGCAGCGGCTGCTGCAAAGCCCTCTGGGATAGCGCAACCGCCTCCATAAAACAAGAGGCATCTGCATTAACTTCCTCCTTTCAATCTCAGTCTCTCTCCCTTCTCTCTCTAACTCAGGTTTTAAATGATTTTTAAAGGAGAATTCCGGTGTGAAATTGACTTGGGGTGTATTGAAACATGATATTGAGTACTAACTTTTGTCGAATACCCCACCTCCGTACGCACGCAATTTTTCGAAATAAATGGATTTTTAGCCGAAGCTCCCAACAGGCTTACAATGGTAGTGAATTGGGCATCGCGTTGACATGCAAAGAAATTACTATTTACAAGGCTCAAAGTAGCTCCACACTTCATCGGTAGAATTCCGAGGGCCCTGACATTTAAAACGAGGCACTGAGAACTTTGAAAATGCAGATAGTTTATTAAAAAAACACTATTTATGCAAACAGAACCTCGATGTAGTTTCCAGTCGCCTCCATCTTGAAAGTAACAATAAGTCGATTGACGAGCACGAACGAATAGATTGCAATCCGTTCCCCTTTCCTTCCTATTTGTTCGTGCTCATCAATCAACTTATTGTTACTTTCAAGATGGAGGAAACCACCTCAAGGTACGGTTTGCATAAATAGTGTTTTTTTAATAAACTATCTGCATTTTCAAAGTTCTCAGTGCCTCGTTTTAAATGTCAGGGCCCTCGGAATTCTACCGATGAAGTGTGGAGCTTCTTTGAGCCTTGTTAATGATGAAAAAATAGCAATGTCTATGCATGGCAACGCGATGCCCGATTCACAACCTTTGTAAGCCTGTTGGGAGCTTCGGCTAAAAATCCATTTATTTCGAAAAGTTGCCTGCGTACGGAGGTGGGGTATTCGACAAAAGTTAGTACTCATTATCATGTTTCAATACACCCCAAGTCAATTTCACACCGGAATTCCCCTTTAACTTTGATTTAGTTCCTTTCTCCTCCCAATTCTCCACGCCCAGTTTCACACATTTTTCGCTCCCCACTTCTCAATTTGTCTCTCTCAATCAGGCTCAATGCTAGCATTTTCCCCAAGTTTAAAATATTCAGGAGTGCAGTAATACCATAGACTGTACAGAGTAATACCCATGTGCTGCTCAGTAATGGTCCTTGTTTGCACAAATCAGTCTCTGGAGAGAAAACGCACCTGAAGCACTGAGCAGCCCAGCACATCTGCCCTTAACCAAAACTTTAATTCTCTCTCTTTCTCTCACTCCATCTCTAGTTCTTTTCCTCATTCCCTCTCCTTTTCTCTCCTCTCTCTCCTCCCATCCCCCTCTCTTCTCCCCTCTCTTCTCACCAGGTTGTTTTTGGTCTTGGCCACGTTGGGGTCATCGGGCCCCAGGCGGTTCTGGTAGATCTCCAGGGCCCTGCAGTAGTAGTATTCTACCTCCTCGTACTTGCCCTGGTTCTGGCACAGCAGGGCCAGGTTATTCAGCTGCTTGGCCACGTCCGGGTGATCCTTCCCCAGCACCTGAGCAGAGACACACCAGCCCAGAGTTACTACAGAAGTACAGGGAACACTAACACTCAGACAGTCCACAACACTGACATGATCATGAGCTGCTGGGCCACATTAGAGTGGCTCTTCACTCGAACCTGAACAGATCAACACCCCAGATTAAACCCAAGTACATAAAACATGAGGTAACATGAGGTGCATCTTTGACACTCATCAACATTAACAGATAAACATGATAAACATGATAAACATGATAAGGGGCAGCGAGGTAACATGCAAGAATGGTGCTTCCCCAATACCAAAACAAGAGAGACAATCCTGTACAGAGTTATCATTGAAAGCTTCGGGGAACTTCATATTTGAATTGCCATTAACAATCAACAAAATCAATCTCTGATAAGCAAACGTCCATATTTAAACATTTACTTAATATTTTGCCGGTGGGTCTTGAGTCCCAGAAGATATAAACACAGTCTGCATCATCCCATAAACAGTGTTTGAGAACCACGTTCCATCACTCAGATGAAACGGTGAAGGATGACTGCGTTTGGTGATTCAGCCTCCATTTCTTTACTTCAAAATACAGAAAACATGGGCCAATTAATTTCCCTCAGTATTCATTTTCCAACACACTGACTTATGTATCGACTCCAAATTGATTTCAAGGGTTTCCAATAAATAATCAAAACGCTTTGACACCAAAGATGACCACGCTAATAAAGGATACCCCAGGGCCTTCATTACACCCTCTCAGTCCCTAGACCAGTGGATTTCATCTGTAACACCAGCCAGGCGTAACGTGCAGTAAAAGTTGTGCACGTCACAGGCAGGCTTTGCCCCTACGACAAACCCTCAGCATCTGGCATAATTCCAGCTGAAGGGTTTTCAGCAAGCGACCCGAACACAAGTACGCAAATCAAATTTAGGATTTCCACTCTTCATACGGAAAATGAAATTCCATTTTCAACTCCCATCTTCCTCCCACTCATCTCCGCAAGCGAATGGGTCTCACATTTCCGCACAGTCTCCTCTATTAATTCATCCATATCAAGGCGCTTATGAGTACCACTCATGCACAGTAAAAAGGTAATTGGATATTTATTACAGTTGCTGTGAAATGGAATATACTTTTCATTTTTTTTGAGAGGAAACTGCAGTATAACTCTCCCTGCATGTCGAACAGACCCAGTGCTCTACAGTAGGATGCTGAAGATACTTCAAATGTCAATTCTAACCAGCGACCTTCCGAATGTATAACGGGAGCATCGTAATTGCAAGAGGCCCATGTGGAAAAATGAAGTCGTTGCTGCAGCCGAGAGGGCATCTCCTCAGGCTACGGACACAGAGGATATGAAACTGTTTCCAGAAATTGCCGCACCCTACGATGCCGTTTCAATGAGCGTCTCTGTTCACACACTGCATACATGGGAAGTTCCCTTTCAGTGCATTCTGATATTAGGCTACTTCTCCATTATTGTACATTTCAGAATAGCCCATGAGGTACTTACACTGAATTAAAAATAGTTCACATAATTCCAGCAATTCCTGGAAATCAGCTGGCTTTACACTGGCTTGTACAGGGGTATTGTACTCCAAAGCAAGAAAAATACTCAGCAAGAAATTCAAAACCAGCCTTTTCCAGTCCCACACACACATCAAACATGCACACATGAGGAAACATGGAAAGCGTACTGTATCTTTAAATACGAGTATGTGGGCGGGGACCAAGGCTCCACCCATGGAGTGCTTTACCTTTTCTCTGATCTCCAGGGCTCTCTTGCACAGAGGCTCCGCCTCCTTGTATTTCCCCCTCTTCCCATAAAGAACGGCCAAGTTATTGAGCGTCGCGGCCACCTACAGCAAAGAGCAGAGCAGGGTAATGTTTCCACATCGGACACCACTGTATCTGCGGAGGCATTTTATCACTTAGTATTCTGCATTATTATTAGGACATTTCTAAATTTCGGTCTCATCTGCCTAGCAAGTGCTGGTGCTGTAATTTCCAGACGGACGAATAAAGTTCAAGTCCATCTTAACTGCTTTGGGAATCTGGTTTAATAATTCAAGTCTTCTTAACCCCTGAACAGGAGCGAATACAGTGTGGCACTGAGGACGTGTAGATCCAGCCTGTATCTTATATCTATTATTCTTCAGTTTTTTAAAAACAATACATTACAGTGCTGGATGTTTTCATCGACATTACCGAGGTAACCTCTGGCCTAGCATGGAACCACAGGGCTCTGACACTCAATTTCCACCAGGATTCCTGCTTCGCTTCGCACTCAAATACAATATTTCCCTTAGGTGTGCTAAGGTTTACTGGAACACATGATGATCAATACTGCCGATTTCTCCTGAGGACAGTGTGAGGGCCGGGGAGATGGAGGTAATGTATGGAGTTCATGTTAAAGAGATAAATCCAAGAGAGGGAAAAATCAATACAGAAATAAATCTAATTGAACCATTCCTGACTTTAAAAAAAATGAGCTGACTCAATTAAAAAAACTGCAGTTTGCATTTTTTTTTTTAATCTTAATACTTTCACAAAATGCGAGCTGGAGGGAAACACACCAACCCAGCCCTCATCACCAGTAATACCCAGTGATTATTTAACCCGAGGGTTGTAGCCAGTTGCACGGCAGTTTGCGTAAATTAATGATTAAATAAAATTATAATTTAGTAGAGTGTCAAAGAGACAGCTGCCTATATGTAGTAAGATGTGCTGTAAACACATTCATCCAACTTTTTCATTCCAAATCCGACCAACAGTCACCCAGTCAGTGAGTACGTACAGTACGTAACATCATTAAAGCACCAGAGCTTTAGACGAGAATTTTTACATTTTATTTAATAATAGAAAAATCTAAGCTAGAGCATCATAACCCCTCTGCATTCAACTACCACAAGCAATTGTTGCATTTGGAGTTAAGTGGGAGTGTACCGTCCTTCTGCTATGAATCGTAAATTATTGAGTCTGCCAGAACTAAAAGCTGCTAAATCACTGTCTCTTGCATTCTGGGAATAATTTGGTCACTGCATTAACTGCAATACATCACAATACATCTGTTCTGTTTTTATGATGACAATATCATCATTCATTTACATCCACATCAATTTTCTCAAGAATTCATTTCTCCAATATTTAATCAGATAAAAGATCTCTATTCACAGGAGACATCGCTAGGGCAGCAGCCACAACATCATCTACGGAACATTCCCCTTTAACCATACAGAGAACCCACAACATTCAGAAAACATCACAAGAACAAAAAGAGCGACATTTACAAAGAGCCAGCGTGAAAATAATAAAACTGATGAGAGAAACCTATAAAAGCATATAATTCACTAGAGCCCTGGAATTAAAAAAAAAAAAGAAAAAAACCTCTTTCCTCTAATAGCACTGAACGACAGATTTAGATTCATCAAGCAAAGCTAAAGTATGTCAATGAATAATGATGGGTAAAAAATGAACTCAGTCCGGATCTCAAACACTCACAGCAGGGTGGTCTTTGCCCAGCGTTTTCTCGCGGATGGAGAGGGCGTCGTTCAGCAGGTGGGCGGCTTCTTTGTACTTGTTTTGATCCCTGAACACGAGTTGAGAAGAGAAAAGCTCTTTCACATGATCAAACAAACATACAGGGGTGCACTGAGAGGCTCTGGGCTCACTGATATTGGGGACAAGGGGACCGACTGTCAAGCTGAACTGAAATTAAAACCGAGGTAAAAGCAGTATCGTTACATTTCATTTTTACTATGGCAATAGAAATGGTGAAAAAAGTGCTCTATGAGGATTTGCTGTGAAACGCGAGTTTCTTACATTTAAATGAACACAAAAAAATATCATCTGTGCATCTGTGCAAGGACAGGAATAAAGTGCATCTAGGCCCTGCCCTTTGATCTAGGACGCTCAGCCTGGGCACTACTAGTACACAATATAGTTACTGAGCCTCCTTGCTCACAATTAAACGCAATTAAATGTTTGGCATCAACATTAGAGCTAGGAGGTTGAGGACATGGCCAAAATCCTCAATAGTGAGTACAGGCCAAACGTCCGCACTAAACAGCAGATAAGGTACCTATTCGGATGCTAGGATGTTTGATATGGGGTCTGCCAAATAAAAATTGCCAGGATGTTGAGTATGGGGGGAACTGGCACACAAGTATGTTCATCATTGGGATTATTTGCACACTAGCACTTTGCACACGGGGTGAACTTGGACACTAAAACGTTAGGCAGCAACGGCACCACTGCATACTAGCTCGGATATTTAGAATGGAGGCCATCTACAAACTATGATGTTGAGCGAGGGGCCCACCTGTACACAAGGGCCAGGATGTTGAGCATAGTGGCCACGTCAGGGTGGTCGTGGCCGGAGGTCTTCTCCAGATCCTCCAGGGCCTGTTTGCACAGGGGCACTGCCACCTCGTACCGGCCCTGGGAGGCGTACTGAATCACCAGGTTATGAAGGGTCCGCAGCCGGGCCGGGATCTCGTAACCACCCTGCTGGGCTGCCGCGACGGCTGCGCTGTTATGCTGTGGCTGAACTGTAGGGGGCAAGAGAGAGGCACATTACAATTCTTTGTTACAGGACGTTTCTCTCGAATGCTACTTGTTGTGCTTTGGTAATTAATAGAGACTCAAAGTTTATCTCGGCAATGAAGTATTTTGAATTTGATTTTGAGATAGGAAGGGAGAAAGAGAGAGAAGGAGGGATACGAAGAGAAGGATAGAGCAAGAACAGAAAGCGGAGGAGTAAGACAAGGGGAGAGAGGGGAGGCGGGAGGGAGACCAAGTGGGCCAATCAACTTCAGACATAAATTCATCTTGCGCACTGCAGGGTTACAGGTTTTTCCAACACAATTCTAAACACAGCCCTGAGAAATATGAATAAAATACAGACAAGCATTCAAAAGCAGCTGCAGTGTTGACCCCAGGAAAAGGTCAGAGTGGTAATTAAAACAGAGCTGAGGGAAGCCAAGCTGCAGTGCGGAGCTGAAGATAAATGACTGCCGCTTACTTCCTTGACCATGATCCTCTTCATCATTGGGGAAAAGGTCGTCCAGAGAGTCCTTGGGTTGTTCCCCGTCCTTCTCTTCCTGCAATACAGGGAGTGTAACCGCATGAGGAGGCATTTCTATTTAGGCACATATAACAAGGGCGGGAACTGAGGAGGGCAGCAGAAAATTCAATTCAGTGATTTCAGTCATAAACTAAAAATTAATCTCAATCATAAACTAAAATATAGTGAGGCTGACTGAAATAAATGGGATTAATTCTTAAGCCCTAATAAACGCACCACTCCATACCGCCCGAAAACAATGAAGCCAACAGCCTGAAGCCTTAATGAGATTCATTATTCGCATTAACTGCATAAAATTTTATGTTAATGACGATTCCGTCAAGTCTATCCTGATGGATTACACTGATGTCATCAAATGACAAGCTCTTAATACCAATCTAATAAATATCTTCTACAGCGGCCAATAACAAGACATGCGCGTCCAAGTATAGATGACAGGAGGTTTCATTTAAATAATTTTACAGCAGTTTCATTTAATTTTACCGCAGGATGTAAGCACAGGACTGGCGTATCGCTATCATACGCGCAATAAGTAGTCAACAAATTTGAAAGGCTCTCAGATAGCAACTCTTCAAGTGCCAGTGGGACTAAAGAAATGGCTTCATTTTCAAATCGCAGACGAAAAGATTTTTTTTTTTTTAGCCGAAGAACTCCATGAGGATTTGGCTTATTGGAATTACCGCTATTTACAGCATGAGCAGCTCGCGCAGGAGGGGAGACTGTTGAAAAGCCGCGCGCAGCACGACACGGCAGCTGCTGGAAGCGAACAGGGAGCTCGAGCCAGATGAAATCATTCGCCTTCATGCGATCAATGTTGCTCTCACGTGTCATTTCCTGCGCTATTGGGAAACGCAGCTGGGGTCTGTTGCTTTCCAGTAAACCAAAGAAAGTCCCGTTAATTTCACCGTAAGCCCGTTGATTTTAAATTGCCGTACCCTTTCAAATGGACGCCCCCCCACCAATTTGCTAAACGCTGCAGATTTATATATTCGTTAGCCGCGAATATTCAGCTGAATATTAAGATCGACTGAGAACGTATGGGCCCCATTTCATTTAACATTAAAATGATATGCAACGCATGAATGTCAGCCTCGTAATGAATTATTCATGCAGGAGCCTTTCATGGTGAGCACTTATGCAGCCATTTCACAACTTATCGCGTAAAGGATAACTATTCCCTTTGACTGGAAATAAAAGGATTACATTCCTTTGGTGCCAAATGAAAGTCTGAAGCTCTCTTTGACAGTATCAGACACTCCTCTTACTCCCTCCGTGGTGAATGAATTTAATGACTTTGTTATTCCCATACGGGCTTAATCAAGCTGGCTTCCCAGAATTGCCAGCAAAAGTGTGAGGTAATCATTCATTACCTCATCTATCTTGCAACACTATTCATTTGATCACTTGTTACCAATAATTTCTCAAAAATGCAGGACGTCACCCAGCTAGGTAGATTAAAAGAGCACCATGATCAATAAGCTGAAGCATCCTTACAGTGTCTACAAGCAGTGTGCTGCGGAATCCGCAACCTCCAGTTGAGAGGAAAATTTAGAACCAATGAACCCGGAAACCCTTTTCTTCGGTCCCAAAGGCTGGATGGGTCTATAAATCACCTGAACAATCCCCATCCCCCCCAGCACAGCTTGAAATTCCGCTCGCTTTGGACTTCCTAAATAATGACCGGCATAATGGCCAGCACAATCCCTCTTCCCGAGAAACAACGCGTATGATATTGAAGGGACTGTTATTTTATGTTGTACTATTTTCTCATGAATACTGATGCGTAAACTACGCGACGCCTGGACCCGTTTATTTAGCACCTGCTTCTGTTCTGAGCTGAGGACTAGTGACCTTTGTTTGGAATATCTGAGCAGCATCTGTGTGAATCCTATTAGACAAAATCAATGTTGTCATTATTGCGACCATTGATTTGCCAATTTTTCCTTCCGTTTTTAATTTGCTGCCAGAACACCACACAGGACAAACATTACCACATTAAAGATCATTGCTATCATTATTGCAGTCATAACTAAGGCAATAAGGCAGATGCTTTCTAAGAATAAATACAATAATGGTGCTTATCATTATAATAGTAACTGCAGCAGTCATTATTACGCGACCCTTTTAGCATCATAATCATCATCACGTTTATTATTATTCACATCGTGATCGCTCGCCCCAACTTTCATGATGATCCTTAAGCCGCTTTCAAACCGGACGCGCAACTAATTTTTCGCACGATGGATTACATTCAAATTCAATGCAAAGCGCGTCTTTGCATTGCCTTTGAATGTAATCCGTCGTGCGGACAAATTTGTTTTGCGTCCGGTGCGAAAGCGGCTTTGCGCTCGTCACAGACGGTGCACTTGCCGTCGGAGACGCGTCCTCGTCGTACTTCTTGAGCTGGTTCATAAACTCCAGGTGCTTCTTCTCCTCCTCCAGCTGGGCCACGCTCTGCTCGCTCCACTGCAGCTTCTGCTGGGTGTTGGCCAGCTCGTCCCGCAGCCACTGATTCTCCTGGCACAGCCGCCGCACCTGAGCGCGCAACTTCTGCTTCTCTGACTCTACCGCGTTCAGGTGGGAGGATAGAGCCATCATCACCTGCAGGGGGCGACGCGGAGAACGATGATCTCAGTAACAGAAGGAGCATCAGCGATGATGGCAGCGACCGGAGCAAAATCGGCAACAACGTTAATAACAGAAGGAACATCGACAATCATTCCAATAACTGGAACAATGGCAACAATAAGTTCAACAGCGACATCAAAAAACTTTGAGAGCCACAATTGAACAACACACAACGCAGCACAAAATGATCAACACCACCCACAAAATTAATGACGACAACAGAGAATATCGATTACAGGCCCATCAAGAACACTGAACAAATCAGCAATGTTAAACAGCACCACCAAGAGAAGCAAGATATCGAGAACAACCATCCCAACGACTAACACTGCTTTTGCCCAGCCTCATTTTCAATGCAATTTAACTAATTTAAAATTTGCCTCTTCTTTTTAAATTAAGCTAATCTCTTTTGCTGCACGCACTGCGGCACATAACTACAGCATTTAGCCATCTATTGTAGTATTGTAAGACATAAGCCAGCATTAGGCATTACAACAATGCACTTGGTCATAACAAATCAGCTCGCGCATAAATGACAAGGCTATTTTGTCACTCCTTTATGGTAAGCTATGTAACGCTATGTAATGTAATGTTATGTAATATTATGCAATGTCATGCTATGTTGCGCAATTATACTTAATGCTACGCTATGTTACATCAAATTATATACACTTTAGAGCCAAGAAAATGGTGACCCTTGTTGAGCCTATTCCCACTCTATTCTATGCTATGCCATGTAAAAGGTAGCGTTATTAAAGATAGGCGGCCAGGCCCATCACCCTGCACCAGCTCACCTGCGCCTCCCCCAGGCCGAGCTCGATCATCTCCACGGACTTGCGGAGCAGGCTGCTCTTCTCATGCACCAGGTTGGCCTCCTCATCCTTCTTCAGGCACTTGATGGTCTCCAGCAGGCTGTGCAGGATGGAGTTGTGCTCGCTCTTCAGAGCCTCCAGGCCCTGGATCACCAGCTTGGTGTTGGAGATGATCTCTTCCTGGGTCAGCTTCTCTAGCCGCTCCTCCCGCGGGTACACCATGGTGGACATCTTCTACCGGAGATAGGGAACCTGCAGGGGAGCAAACATTTGGAAAGAGGTCAGGAGCTGGCATAGTCACCCAGAGGTTTCATTACTGAGAAGGTTAAAGGACAAAAATGGGGAGAGAGCAGACAGAGCACCACTGTATCGGCTTTAAACCAAGGATGAGCTTCACCAATGACACCGATTTGATTTTGCTTGTTTTTGATTGAGGAAACTTCAGAGGCAGCCCAGTGTGAGGAGGTCCAGTATAACATAGCCTACAGCGCGGACAAAAATCTTCTCTTCTGCCCCAAGAACACCAACCAGGTCATCATGGCTTTCAGCAAGTCTAAAGCTGGGCTGCCCAATCCAGAACCGTCCCGCTGGTTTTGAAGCCAATGCCATTTTGGCAAAACAGTTTCAACTAATAAGCAGCAAAAAATGACCTCCAGCTGCTCTATGACATGCGCTTTGTAAGGGATGAAGCAAAACTTCTCAAAGATGAGATCGCTGGGATCAGGGCAGGATGCACTTTTTTCCCCCATGAACTGTTTCAGGAAATGAAGTCACAACCTCAGCAGATTCAGACCGTCACAATATTGTGGCACCTCACCCACACATAGGTGAATATAAATGATCCTCTATTTTTCAGCATCCCATGTTTGCAGTTTTTCTACTATTTGTTATCTTGAGACAATTAATTCAAGTTTTGTACATTACTGTACGACTTGAAATAGTGAACTCAGAGAATACTATTCATAGCCTCAATACTCACAAATGCGGTTGAACAAATATCATTTACGTTTTTAAAATGAAAGTCTATAAAATTGAGACATCCAGAAAAAAAAAAAATAAAGAGAACATTGTATTCTTCACTCTGCACAAAAAAAACAATGAATACAAGATGGCATAAAGACAAAGCCTGTATTTATGGAAAAAGAGACAAGTGTTTTTGATTCAAGTCCAACTTCATACCAGATCTGAGAAACAAAAACAAGGTCCAGATGAGATGTGAGATTTACAAAGGCTTACATTCCCTTCGACAATTTCAACTAATTAGGAGAAATGCCTCTTTTTCTGATAAATCATGCACTTAATACAAACTTCTTTACTGGCGACAGTATAGATTGCTGGCACTGCGAGATTTACCAAGACTAGTCATTTTGCAAACACATCATTTCTAGTGGAAGATCATGACATCATTTGCCCAAGAGATTCAAAGATAAAAATTCTCATGCAGGACAGATCTGCTGTGTTGCAGGCCAGCATTGTATTCTGAAAATGAGGAAGCTTTTTGAGTTTTTTAACAGCAAGATAATAAAATGATTATATTAAGATTTACCATCCCAAAATAGGATGCTGTAATTGTACCCATGAAGAGGGTATGCAACCTGAATCACTTCAGTGAAACACGCAGCGCCTTTTCATTTATAAGTACTTCTGCTGACTGCCCAAACCTTATTGAAAAAAAGCAGCCAAGAAGCCCTGACAACCAATAACGCACCCCTGAACATGCACCAAATGCAATGAAAAAGCAGAATATTAAATTCCAGTGATACTAACATTATATCACAGTGGGATACAGGAGGAGGTGCACAAGTATTTGGATGGTGACTCCATTTTCAAAGGCTAAAAATCCCACATGGTTCCCAGCATATAGATGTGACATTTCAACTGGAGGGCACTTACTTCTATATGGAGTGAACCATGTGGGAATTTCAACACTAAGTACTGAAGCTGTTCAGATAATTATGGACCTCACCTTAAAAAAGACAAGGTTTTATGTACACTTCGATGATGGTCATAACAAGGATATGAGGTGTGAACCATATTCCCATTTCCCCAGTAGAAGATTACCAAAGCCAAAGGAATATACACAGACAGCATTAAGCCTATAGTCAATGGTAATTTGACCATTGTGCCCAAGCGCAGAATTGGAGTATAAATTAGAAGTATATTTACATATATTTACAGGAAGTTTCTGAAGTCAGCTGGAACAGTAGCCTCTCTCATGCCACCAGAAAAGGACGCCTCTTCATAAGGAGGAGATATTTCCCACTTGTGTGGACCTCCCACATAAGAAAAAGCATCAACGATTGAAGAATGGTTGTATTATTATTCCGGACTGTTCCTTGGATACCCACAGACAGAAATAGACTACAAAAGGAAGCTCAGCGAATCAGAGTGCGGGAGTCAAGACTACAGAAAAGGAGGTATTACACCTGGGAGACATGCACACACGTACGTAAAACAAGTACAAAAACCAGGCAACATTCAAGCACGCGCACACGTACGTGCACAACCTCACACAGAACTGTTTGTGTACACACAAAAACAAATCCAAACTAACATACCAATATATACAGGTGTACGCTCAAAAAGAAGTACACAAATGCACACAAGAACAGACAGCATGTATTACACTAATATCTAGACCTTTAAAAAAAAAAAAAAAAAAAACTGCATGTCATTCTAAAGCACACAGAAAACAAGAAGGGAATAGATCTTCTGCGACTTGGAAAAAATACCAATAATCATGTCTCACCGGACAAGACTGGATCAAACTGCACATACAGAGAAATTTAAAATGCAAACTAACTGAATCAATAATGATACAAGGACGAAAAGACAAGTGCCCACCTCCGCAATCAACAGTTCATGAAGAGGCTGTGACGTCTCCGTCGCCAACAGTCGTGACCCGATGTCCCCACTCACAGATCAATTGGAAAAAAGAACAAAACTCACAGCAGCAACAGCAACTGTCGCTGTAGGCCTTTTCTCTCCATCAATATTGATGCAAAAATGCCATTGAGAGAACGTCATAAAATTGAAGAAATTGGAAGCACAGGGTGACCTTAAAGCGAGGCAGATTTGGTATGAATTTAAAACTGGCTCTTTCGAGAGCAGTGAAAAGTTTTTGTTTTGCATCATTCATCAGCTGCAGGCAGACTGAACACAGGGCGCATCCTGCGTAGCTCAAGTCGTCTGACGTTAATGCGGCAGTTTTGGTGAGGTCTACATAAAACTGAATTCAATGTCAGCTCAGCTGGGACAAATAGAACAGGATTTTCACAAAAACAGCAGTTTTTCCCCCACATACTTACAGCTGCAAGGTCACAAGTCTGCAAAAAGTTACAACTAAACACAAAGCGTTGATTTCCATGCTTCCAACTGCCATAGCTTCATACACCCTACAGTTGATCTGTGGTCCCCTCATGCAATGGAGATTAAGCGACCTTGAGCTTTGACCCAATGTCCTCCAAAACAAAATCAGAACAGCTACCCTCTGTGGGGAGTTATCATGTCTGATTTGTTGAAAATCCTTCCACTCCTTCAGTAGATATAACACAGAAAAGCAGAAAACATTATGGTGCCCAAAATAAGATGTTCTGAGCTGAACTACCCAATTCAGATGACATAATCACTACTGGAAACGGAAAGCTATTGGGTTCGAGAGCAGAAACTTCTTGGGGAAAAAGCGTTTCAGAAACCACACTAATCAGAGGTCTAATTCACATCACACAGCTGCGCTGCTAAAACAGTCTCACCCCACTGCCCGCACCCTCCTCTTTCCACCCAACATGCTAAATGACACACTGTGAAGTGGTACTTCAAAAGTGCGTCAACGCCTGCCTGGTACTCTGTCGGCTCCTAAAAAAAAAAAAAAAACACACACAACACTCAGCACTATACAGCTGGAAAATCTGCGGGAGGAAAACTTCCCGAGGAGAAGCCAGTGCTGTTAAATTACCCAGCTCATTACAAGCAAAACTCTTTAGAGGTTGAATGGGAACGTGCCAGAAAGTCCAGGCACCGCCCATGAGCTTTCTGCATGAGTCTGCACTGCATCTCAGCCCAGCTACAGCTGAACTCCAGCATTACTCAGCTAAGCTAATGCTAACCACACCCATGCTACAGCTAACACTGCACCAACAAAAAGCAATATCCCGTTTGCTGCGCCACAACGATAATTGCGGTCTTGCACCAGCTCATGTTACATGTTCGAGTGACAGTTACCATCAGCGGAGATGCAGGTAAGTGTCCCATTCTCTTGTAACCTGAAATTTACATGAGCACTTCTGAAAGATTGGTCCATTTCTTAATTACCTAAATGCAATTGTAACAATGTCTTAATAGAGAAGAAAGTCTGGCCCCTTAAGTGGCAATCAGCAGCTCCCCTGCTGAAAATTCCAACTTTGGCCAGCCTAGGCTGGTCAGGCTGGTTTAAGCTGTGTTTTGGACCGTTTTAGCTGGTCAACCAGCCCTTCACCAGCCGACTCCAGCTGAAAATACCAGCTTAACCAGCTTTGACCACCTTCATCAAGCTATAGAGACCAGCTATGACCAGCTAATAACACGACTCAGACCATCTTAAAACAGCTTAGAATTCTAGCTGCTGGTCATAGCTGGTGAAAGCCCCGGAAGAAATGGTTTGATCATTTTACTTTCCAGCAATCAATAGGTTGTAAAATTCCTTGTTTAAAACACTATCGTAAAAACGGGTTCCAAAAGGTTCCTCCCCGTATCCACATGAAATTCTATTCTGTTCGGGGTCAATTTGGGAGCTTTCAAATTCTTCAAACATACCTTACTGGGTTCTTATGACTTCATTTCTCAGAGCTACAGCTTTCAAAGGATGCAGCCGACATGACATTCTCCGCAGAGGACCTCATAAGAAATGTGATGTCGGGAACAGACTTCAAACTTGTTCAAAGTTCAATTTTCGGGCAGTGCGGGAGGGGGGGTGGGGGGGGTGGGAGGGTGTCTCCTCTATGCTTTCAAACGAGTCGCGAGCCACCCTGCTGCCGAAACGGAGCGTTTTCCTTCATCGCCGCAAATACCAAAAATCTCGGCGCAGATGCAGACGCGCAGCGGTATAATGAAATAAACGAAAGAGTTTAACGTCAGTATAATAAATTTCCCCGTGAAAGAAAGTAATAAATGCAAGTGGAAGAAGCAGGCGAGTTCAAATCCAGAGCGTCCCGTCCGACACTCACTTCATATCCACACAGCAGACGGCGAGACAGTGACAAATTATTTTAAAACTAGCAATAAAACCGGACGTGTTCAAATTAGGAACAAGACAAACTGCTGCGCATGACGTGGAGAGGAGGTAAATCGCGAGCGTGCAAGGGTTTAAGAAGCACTCTTTACCATCATGCTACACCAACTGCACCGTGGAAAAATTTCACTCAGCTCACTGGTGAACAGCCCACCGTTTTGCACACAGGATACGGACACATAATACCGTTTCTCCACAGCTTACAGAGAAAATGGCTCCAGGCCCAGAAACCGGTTGCCGCTAGAAGGTTATCTGACCCCACGGAAGGCAGAGGTAATGTACAATATTTAGACAGGTAGTAGACCACTTCGAGTTTCGGTGCGGGTGGAAACTTGTGTTTTTTCAGAGTTTACAGTTATTCACACGGGTAACACTCCAACCCATTGACATGAAAAAAAAAAACCCAAACGTGATTGGGAGAAACTTCCATCTTTACTAATATCACCATCAAGTGAAAACCCAGCGACACACGCTGCAGCAGAAATTGGCTTTGGCCCAGACGGGTAACACTGCTCACACTCTCCGCACGACTGAACGCACAGAGCTGCATGTATACAAGAGTGTGTCTGATTCTGCACATTGAGTATATACGTGTTTGTATGAGACATGAACGAGTGTGTATGTGAGAGCCAGAATGTGTGTGAATGTGAGAGTGTGAACATAAGAGGGCCAGAATGTGTGTGAAAGGGAGTGCGTCTATGTGCAAAAAGGGCAAAAACGTTTGCATGTGTGGACTTGTACAGATTTACTGGTGAGAACCAACTTGACAAACCCCACATGACGTGAGGACATTTGGGGTTGTGAGGAAATTTGAGGTCATCCTCCTAGAGGATTATGGCCAACTGATTAAAGTTGGGGTTCTGGTCTAAGTGAGGGTTACGATCAGGTTAGGGTTAGAATTATGGTTTGGGAAAGGCTGTACAGAATAAACTAAAATCCATACAGCATCCTTGCAATTATGGCAAAACAAACGTGTGTGTGTGTGTGTGCGTGAGAGAGTGCATATGCAAGAGAGGGAAAGATGAGAGATGGCAAGAATGTGTGTGTGCAAGAAAATGCAAGACAAGGAAAGAATGTGTGTGTGTGTGTGAGAGAGAGAGAGTGAGCGAGTGTGTGACTGAAAGAGAGCGCGTGAATACATGAGAAACAAGAATGTCCGCACTTGTGAGCTTGCAAGAGAGGGAAAGAATGTGTGCACACACTTGCATTTGTGAGAGGGGGTAAGAGTGTGTGTGTGTGTGTGTGTGTGTGTGAGAGACAGAAGGAGTTAATGGCCCAGCAGTATGTGAGAGAGTGTGTATGCATGAGCGTGTGTAAGTGTTCAAGAGGGACAGGCAGGGGGAATTTGTCATCATTATTCTGCTGCAAATTAACTCAGCTGATTTCTTCATGAATTGGCAATATTGTATTGATGTATGATGCAGTACAAACACATTCCTTCCAATAATGCTATTTGAATCCGGACCGAAAGAGAGGAGCTCTTCTATTGTGAGGTTTGTAAAGGCTCTCGGTGACTAACAGCCCCATATCACAGCATAATTTACAGCCGGGTTCGGGTTCCAGGCGGTCTCATGTTCAGTAATTAATCACGGACCTGCAGCAGCCTGAAAACACAGGCAGTAAAGCAGGGGCCGAATGCCCTCAGAGGGCGTGAATTTACCCATCATCCCCCACCCCCCCTTCGCTGAATGGCAGTCATTGTGATTTAGGGTTGGGGGCAGATACCGGGGAAATTTCAGGCAAACAGATGGTGACGTGGTCGGAATCGCTCCCGATACACGACTCGTACGGTTCTCTGCACAGGCGCGCACGATTCCTATGGAGCGAGGCTCCCAGCGCCATGGAAACAAAGGAAGGCTTCCAACCAGCTGGTCATGCTCCATCACTAACCAATCATCTTCCGTCAGAAAAAAAAAAACAGATTCGCGTAAAAGATGAAACACAAACAGAAGCTCAGATGAAACTACTTGAAGAAAGCAAATCCAGAGCGGTGTTGGGTAAAGCCTTACGAGTAGTGACCGTTGAAGGACCTCTTGGTCTCAGGACTAAAGATTCTCAAAGGCTGGGTTACTCCAGAGGAACCTTATACAGTTCAAAGGGTTGTTGTTGACAGAAATAGTCTTACCTAAAGACTTTACTCTGTTCACCTCCACTGTAAAGGATTTCATAAAGAACTGGAAAAATTTCCAAACTGATAAAAAAGGCAAAGAAAACTTTTCTGGAGGAAATGATATTCTTTTGAGCACGACCACGGCCAACAGGCTAATACTCAAATACAGTATTCCTCCTGAGGAGGCGGGGTTTCTGTCCTAGCACTCAACCTGTGTGTGTGTGTGTGTGTGTACGTACGTACAGGGGTCAATGAAAAATAAGCCTTTTAAAAATTTTTTTATTTTTTTAAAATAAATCTTTAAAAATGTACAGAATACATGTATTTAAAGTTGGAAGAGTGTTTAAACAAGTCCAAAACTTTCTTCGGGGGAAAAAAAAAAAACCCACTTCCCTCTGAGTGATTTTTTTAGTAAGTACACCTGACAGTGTCTACTCTGCCTAAAACATTACACTTTTGTAATTGAGCTGGGTATTAAAAGTAACTTATGGATTCTTTATTGTTGGGGGCAGGTATTTTTGTTTTCCAAACAATTGAAGAACAAATAAACTATGAAACTTTGCTTATATGAAAAGTTTTCAATATAACATTATGCCCCATATTAATATTATATTAATACATATTTTAAATTAGATATTTAATACATTTCACATTTTGTTAACTTGCTTGGACGGTTGCACCACCTGACATTTTGAGGGTTTGAGATGGCAAAACATAGAATATACGTAATTTTTCTTATTGACCCACACACACACATATATATATATGAGTGTCTTAGCCGTCTGAAGGCAAGAGCTGAAGATTGAAGATTGAAAAGATTTTCTTCACGCAGAGGCCAGTTTTGTTAGCAGAATCCTTGGACGGTGGTGGGAGGAGTCACTCTCTCTCAAAAAAACATATGAGCCAATCATCAGACACCATTTCAGGAGGGAAATTATAGATGGCTAATGATTGAACTCCAGAAGTGTGTACTGCCACCCAAGAGGCTCAACTGAACATGTCCCAGGGTATCAGGCATCCAAGATGTCTTAACTCTACACCCAAATGCACAGGGGACAGGCTCTTCACATGGGAGGAGCGTGACATGAGTTCACTCATGTCACATACCGACGAAGATTAAAGGCAATCACTGCCTCAAATTACCACTAAGCAGCTTCTTCCTCATGGTTTAACAACTGAATAACTCTGAGGAAGATTACAGAAGTTCAGTCTCCATGTTTGGGATACCCCTGCCAATCCTTGGGGCTCCATTTTTTATACAGGAAATTCCATGATTAATTTGCAGAGGCAGTTTTTGGCTCAGAACTTTAGAACATTTGATTTGATCGCAGCGAATATGAGGCTTTAGAAGATAAGCTTTCATATCCTTACATCATCCTACTCCATGAGTTCAGCACACAGAGACCTAGTGCATTGTGGAGCAGACATTCAATCATTTTAAATAAGAATTTGGACTGCATGGACATTTCGAATGAAATCCAGTTTGCTCAGTTATTGCCCGCCACATGCCAACAGACAAATTTCTGGCCGGGAGCCTGGTAATGAAGATCAAATTCATCCATGTCAGTGATGTACAACAGACCATTCAGCCAGTCTGGGATAATTATACATAATGTTGGGATTTTTACTCATCATTTTGTGTCGCTTCCCATTCTCTCTCGATATGGATGACTGACTGAGGGCACAAAGAGACAGTTTTGCCCGCTCTGGTTTTACTGAAACCACCATGATCAAAGTAGTGCTTAGCAGACCAGAAGATGGCAGCTGATTTGCCATCTGTTTATAGCAGGCCCCTCCCCGGCGCCCTCTGCTGGGCTGCTCCATTACAGCGTACAGCTCAACGCTACAAACAGCGCTGAGGAAAGCCTATGGCTGAAATGTGTCCATTTTCTGCAGTCGTGCTATAATAAATATTATAATTTTGCAATGTGAGTGCTGGGAATATCTTTTTCATATTTTTTGTAAACCTTTTGGGACAGCACCCGTTATACTTAGTAAGACGAGCTGAGCAGGCCAAGTCCCTTATTGAAATAAACAGCAGATAATTTTGGACAGCACTGTATATCCACACTGTGAGCACCTTCAGACCATGAGATTCAGTGAGCAGCTTTATCTTCACATGACGGCCAACAGTGGCAGGGCGCTAAATAAGCCATTACAGTTAAGTCTGTATTAAAGTACCATCTCATGATGTATGAGAGCTGAGAGCGAGTGGAGTGTATCGATCGAGATTGAAAACAGCCATTTTATGAATAGCAGCCTTCGGTTGACTGTGCAGTACAGGGAGTCAGACTACAAACAGGTGGCCTCCTACTAATATAGAGCAGACCAGCATCCAGTAATCACAGTATGAAAAATAATTTAAACATTCTGGCACTGGGGGAAGGAAGTTGATACAGTCTGGAGAATAACTGAAAATTTGAAAACAAATGCATCTAGTATTCAGAAAAAAAAAAAATTAATTTTACAAATGTTTTTGAATATTCCCATATCTAATCACATATTTGATTAGACAATCTTAAAAGACTAAGAGGAAACTGAAGGAATGTTTGTAAATTTATCTGGCCATCAGAAGCACGTACATACAACATTTAAAGGATGCACTAGCCCATCGTCTAATGTTGGGTCAGATTTACATCATCAAATTGGAACACTTCTTTTAGCATGTTATTGCGCTCACGAAACAACAACCAGGTCTAGACAAGTCTGCTTAGAAATACAAAATGGCTGCCTAAACATTCCACAATGTACAGTGATGGTAAAATCAGAGATCCCATTACCTACACCAAGATAACAACAATTTTGTGTGGCACAAAGTGGACTATTAGAAAGTTGTGCTGACCTTGCATTTAAAGACAAAACATTTCCAAAATGATGCTAAATTCAAAACAAGAGTCATCAGAAGATGACACATCCCCTGGTCCCCGCAATCTAATCTCAGAAATCCAAAAATATCAAAAGGCACCAGTCTAGGACCTGACTAATACGAACAGTGAGTTTTGTTAAAAATAAATACTGAACAGAATTCAAGTTCTGTCCTGGAAAAAAAAAAAAAAAAAAGTCCACAGATGGACAGCTGACTACATCACCTGCGTTATATGCTGGGGGAATAAAGATTTGATATAAAATTTAAGATTTTACCCAACAGTACCGAAACAATTAACTTACTTAAAATTTTTATTTCTTTTGATGGTAAAAATGAGACTTTTCTCATATTGGAACAGTGGGACAGCAGAGAGGGTCGCAGATCATTAGACTAGACTACAGTACAGCCCAGTGCATGCTGGGATAGGCTTCAACTCCCAGCAGTCTTGACAAGGAATAGGCACGACTAATCAATAGATGATAATGGATGGATGATTCCACATCAAATCTCAGGAGGCACTGAGGGGGGGGGTCATAGCTGGGCGACCCCAAGAATCACACCACTCGATCCCCCATGACAGCATTTCACATAGATGACAGGTCCGGTACAGAGAGACTCTCAGTTAATTGAAAGAGGAGGTGTAGGTGCGTGTGCGTGTGTGTTGGGGAGGGGGGTGGCTGGCGTTGCAGTAAGAGATGACAGGATCAATATGAAAAGGAGAAGGTTTTGACAGTGACCCCCAACTCAATAGAAAAGGAAGAGAGGAATGAAATTGCATGAGGACAGAGAGAGCCTACGTACAGCCCTCAAACACACCTCCAGCACACCCCTGTCCCCCCTATACACCAGCGCAATTACACAGCAAATCACAATGACAGGGCCGCCCCACCATAACAGGGGTCTCAAACTCCTGTCTCCTGGCTTTAGCCATTTCCTTTCAATTAGCTGCTCTCTGAAGCATGGAAACGAGGCAGGGGGAGTCGTCATCAGTCGAAGAGTTAATTTTAGCACTCACACGTCAGAGCACACCAAACGCCAGCAGATACAGCGGCCCTCCGGGGTCCAGGCTGAGATTCTGGCCCCTTCAAGGTCTGCTTATCAGTTTCATTTCCATGCAATTTGGCCCCCTCCCTCCTATGTAGACGACTCATAGACATCATACAGAACCATCGCCATGACAACCCTCGCAGTCGTCAAGGTGACCCTTCCTCCTCCACGATAAGATGTAGGCGATGATGCTGATGAGGGAATTCTAGGCCCAGGGATCAATCTACTGCTTTTCTATACCTGCCAACATCAATTATATAAAACCAATAAACAGCCTCAAGGGTGAAAGGTCACAAATAGACAAATGTTGTGTTCTTCACTAAATACTCTGATGGTTTAGAGTACGCCTCAAACAACAAATAATATTTGGGGCTCCATCTAGGTCCTTAAACATTTTTAAAAACCTTGCACACTCAGTTTAACTGCAGCTCACTAACATCAATCACCGAGGAGTCTGTGCAAACACCAGTTTCCCAACACACAGGGTCAGGTGCAGAAATACAGTCCGGGGCTGAAGAGAGAATCTCCGTTCATAAAAGCATTTAGTCAAAGGTTAGGCATCGGAGTCAAAACAACAGGCCAATACAGTGTTAATACAGTAATAATGTGGATTTATCTGATAAAGTGAACAGTAATAGCAAGTAGTAGACAACAGTATTTGGAGCCAGATTTACCAGGACCATCTGCACATACATTTGGAGATGCCAACTTTATTTTTTTTTATAAATAAGCATTTTCAATCCAACCCGAATCTAGAATGTCCAATCAGTGAACTATGTACAACCATTTTCGTACGTGACTGATAATGCTCATTTGGAGGAGCGAGACAGTTCAGAGTTTACACTCGAAGATTCGACCCCTGCAGCCGCAGAACAAGGGCAGAGGTAACCAGAACATGCAGAATGTAATGGGTGAGCACTCGGATGGCCAGCAGGACGCCCACGAGCAATGAACTATGCTAACCCAAACCGACCGTATCCCTCCCATTTCCCTGAACAGCGTGAAGCCAATTATGCACTGCTTTCAAAAGGCAGCTGGCAAATTTACAGTGCTGTCATTTGCAGACGGTTTGGTAAGGCGAGTCACGCATGACTCACCGAACAGCCGCCTA
The DNA here is from genome assembly GCA_029721435.1 of Gymnothorax reevesii. Taxonomy (NCBI): domain Eukaryota; kingdom Metazoa; phylum Chordata; class Actinopteri; order Anguilliformes; family Muraenidae; genus Gymnothorax; species Gymnothorax reevesii. Next base: position 96,508,071 of record CM056582.1, on the reverse strand, counting down.
CGGCTCTCAATCACCGGGGATTACTTGAAAACACACCTAAAAACCAAAACTGAGTATTGAATATTGGATGAACTATAAAACTAAAAAAAGGTACACCACCTGGTTCCACAGTACTGTGTAACCTCATGAGACATGTGTGAGTGTGTGAGGTTGGGCGAGGGGGAAGTGGCGTACTCAGCGAATCACAGAAAACACGTTCTTCTGCAGGTTCCTCACTGAAAATAAACCAAGGTGCGTGAATTTCAGATCAAGAAGTATCTAAGAAATAAGAAATAATGCATTTGGGAAAAATTTCAAAAAAATAAAACTTCAAAAAACAAAGAAGTTTAATTATTCAGCAGCAAATTCATGCATGAATTTACCAAGTAGCCACGGGACACAGTTGCCCAGAGCGACTGGACAAAAATATGTTCAAGTAAATTCAATACTTCAGTCTTTTGAGCACAGAAAAATGTGTCTTTCTGCAGACAAACTACCCTCAAGCAGTCAGTCAATGACCATTTTCAAACAATTTTTAACTTTTTTGTGCCTGGAACAGGAAATCAATGCTGGCTTTGGGACTCAGTTAGGACAGACTTACCTGTATAACCGAAGAGCAGGATCACTCACAGGCGGAGAACGCAGAGGAAAAACGAAGAAGTGAGAAAGGAAACTCAGACTGATGTCGAAACGGTAATATTCCTGCTCTTAGCTGAACTACGCCAGCAGACCCTGGTTCATTGATTAGGCCATTTCCTGCATCAGAAAGCGCCATCAGGAAACTCTGAACAGCTGAATCTAAACAGCCCAGCCCAGCCCAGACCAGCCCACACACACACACACACACACACACACACCTGGAGAGTTTCTCACCACCTTTAAATGAGAAGCAAAGAAACTACAAATAAAAATAAAAAAAAACAACTATTTGACAAACAAACAGTAGCCCCAGTGAACAGTCACTCAATCACAACCGAAGCACTTCAATGACTACCAACCTACGAAACTAAACAATTTTTATGCTACGCCCCAACAGCAAAATCACAAAATGGATGCCGCGTCTGTGCAGAGGAACAGATTTATGTGCAACATATTGAGGATAACAGGCTCACACTGAGGCAGAAATCATACAGGCCACTTGGCAGTGAAGAAAGCTGCATAGCAACACTGGGTGCATTGTGGGAAATGTCAGTGACCATACTTGAGGACTTCACAACCCCTCCCCGTCACAAAAAACCCAGCCAATGAGGTTGGAAGACGCGGCTAGGTAGCTTAAACCAATGAAGCAATCAACAACTTATTTCCCCAGATCACAAATTAATCAAGTAGTGCCAACAACTCCTACATGAACAACTATGTAACCTCCATAAAGGCCAATAATCAGTACGCCGAGCGCAAAAGACACTTCCACCATAAAGAATAACACTAATAGCAGCACCTAATAAACCATAGACCATTAGTGATATTCACATGATAAATAAACTGGCTTCAGTAAGGCAAGAGAGGGGATGAAGGGCTTCTTTAACAGAACACTTTATTGTATGGAGTGATAACAGAGCAGCACTCCAGGCATTTGGAGAGAAACTGCACTCCACAACAATACATTTAGAAACAATATGAGGTTAGAATTGTATCATTTTTACTTCGAGTTTTTGTCATGCACTTCATTTGAATCATACAGGCAGAGCAGCTCTTAATTTATTTACTTTTTAATACATAGTAGCCAGGAGCCAAAATTATCACCAGCCACCAGCTGAATGCTGGCAAAATATGCCAGAGACAGATTCATTTCCTTCCATCACCACCTGCCAAGAAATGATGGTCATTTATTGACTGGCAGGTAAAATATGAACATTCACTAGCCATTTGGCCAGAGGGCAAAAGTTCATTTCCCTCCCTCCCTTGATTATTGCAAGATAAACACTAGTGAAAGCTCTGCTCCTCACAGCATTACGCTCAGCCTCTTAAAGACGGCTGACACAAGCTGTCTGACAATGATGCACAACCAGCGCAAATATACTAATCACCCGCTCACAGGCACAAAAAAAGCTCTCACTCTTGTACAAAGCAAATGATGATGATTGTTTTCAAGGCAGCTGAGCACTTGAAAGGGCAGGGAAAAATGTAAAAAAAAAAAAACTTGAGAGCAAAGTGATAAAGCAGCTCCCACTGTAGAAGTGACAGACCTGACAGAGAGGCACTACAGAGGGAGTGTGTACAGTGGGGGGGTCCGCAATACCCACATCCACCTCTCCATTTAGTTTAATCCTTTTTTAAGGCACTTAGAGACTTTGAAGTTTAGTAGCATCATGAAAAAAAGGGATGGGGGCGGGCGGGGGGCTTCCCCCAACCCAGGGGTAATAAGCACTGGAATGAGATGAGATGACACCAGTGTGTGTGTGGGTGGGTGTGTGTGTGTGTGTGTGTGTGTGTGTGTGTGTGTGTGTGCGTGCGAGTTTCCCCTGCAATGAAAAGGCAGGCTCGTCAACATGTGCAGAGTATCAGACCTATACTGGGAGACAGACTGCAATAAAACTAGAATATGACGAACCAGCACCGCAAACGTCGCTGATACCATCAGGCTAAATCAATCACAAAAGTGAAGCACTCATATACTGAGGCACAGAACATCCACACGCACACGCACACGCACGCGCACACGCACATCCACAAACAGAAATGCACATGCGTAAAGGCAGAGGCAATCATTGGTCCAAAGCTCATTTCCTCCCGTACAAACACTACAGTGTCACACAGCACTTACACTGTTCTGCATATAGAATGACTCGGGCCCAAACCTAGTCCATACAACCATGAGGGAGGACTGTACATGCAACTACATTACTCATTGGACACTGACCATTTTAAATGGCTGTAAACTTCAGTTCTAATCCCTTGCTGTTAGCTGTGATTCTAGGGATTACAAGCCCTAGAATTAATGAGACAGTTCAAATATATACACACTTCTCTGTATTTACAACAATGAGAAGCCTATCTTTTTCCACAAGAGCCCTGGGAGCTGGTTTCTAAGCAGGAAGCAGCAGTCAGGAGACTGCAGTCCCAGTCCCACAGGGGGCTACAACCGCTCATTACTACTGCCACACAATCTGAGGCAGAATCCGAGACAAAGTCTCACAAACCCCCGCCCCCTCGTCACATTAATGAGAATTCAGTGTTTTGAATTAAATCTCACCCTTTACCCTCCCCATCGTTACCTCCCAGAAAGCGCTAATTGATGTGTTAGTTAGCCGGGGGCTAACGTGTGACCCAGAGGCCAACGCTCTATCAAACACGCAAAGCAATTTTCCTTAAATATCGACGTCCTGCGAGGCAGAGAGGAGGCAGGCGAAAGCCTTAATGACAGAGAGGCAACGAGAGACGCTCCTGTGACTCCTCATCCGGCTGCCCCCCCGTCTTCAATTTATTCTGATGAGGAGGCTTCCAACACCCCCCACCCCACACTCAGGATACCTCTGCATCCCTCCACAGGAGAACCTGAAATTAAACCCCAGGTAACAGCACATTCGGTTGGGAAACCGTTCTCATTAAAACCGATAGCACAGAGGAGCATCTGAATGCCGCCTCCTTAAGTCTGAGATCAATTGTGATTCATGTCATTTAGTTAGCTCATATCTAGCATATACATGTTGCCCACATTTTTTTCCCACCCCAAGACTGTTTGTGATTAGAATTGGTGATTTTAAGTTGACACAGCAGTATGAACAAAAGTCTGCGATGTAATCATAGGCGAGCAAGTCAGCACAGGACACAAGGCTGCTTTTGCAGCTCTCCAGGAGAGCTGATCTTTTCAGCCAGGCTGCACTGCAGGGGCAGATCTAAACCAGTGATGGGGAAACACTGGCAGCAGAGGCCCTTAATGACATCACAGATTTAGGGGCAGCCAGCAGGGCAATAGTCTTACCCACAGAGGAAAATTTAACCCATAGAGTGCGCTGCTACAGCAGTTTAGTGTCCCGTTTATGTGTGAGGTCACAAATGTGTGGCTTCAATATTCATAACTGAACACTAGCATGCTGATGTAAAAACTGCACTGGAACTCCAACTTAAAATCTATTAAAAAAAATGATATATATATATATATATATATATATATATATATACTCAGCAACAAAAGTTTCGGTGACACCAATATTGTTAATTATTTTTCATAACGCAATTATGAAATTGTCATACATGGTGATATCAGACTGAAACAGTACACGTAAACACAGCATTGAAATGGAAATCATGAAAATGCGAGAAAATGACTTTGCACGTGAAAATGTGCGTAAATCATGCTTGTGGTTGGCAATAAATGAGGAGAATTTTTGGAATGTTCACATTTTGCCTGATGAACGACGGAAGCATCACTTATCGAAAACACAGCCATTTCGGATCAGGAACTCTACCCTCTAAATGCCAAGACTGTCTGAAAATGATCGGTGGAGGGCCATTGGGATGATTGAATCCGGAACCTCGCAGAGGGAAGTTGCTCTTCGCCTGAATGTCCACCGAAACACCATTTGGAACTTATGGCAGCGTCTTCAGCAGACAAGACATGTCAGAGACCGTCCTCGCAGCGGCCGTCCACGAGTAACCACTCCCAGACAGGACAACTGGATTCGAACAACCCATCTCCGAAATCGATTCCAACCTGCAACTATAACTGCAGGAACGATACCTGGTTTGAGGCGACTGTCTGCACAGACAATCCGTCGCCGTCTCCGTCATTTTGGCATTGTCCCACATCGGCCAGCAAGACGTCCAATACTCACAGTACAACACCGACGACTGCGTCTACAGTGGGCACAACAACATCGACGGTGGATCCAACGTCAGTGGGATCTTGCACTCTTCACTGATGAATCAAGATTCATGCTTAACCGATGTGATGGTCGTTTACGTGTATACCGTCGACGTGGAGAACGTTATGCCAACAACTGTGTTCAGGAATTTGATCGTTTTGGAGGTGGTAGTGTCATGATTTGGGGAGGGATCACGGCTAGAAACAGAACAGATTTGCTTGTTATTGATGGAAATCTGACAGGTCAAAGATATCGCGATGAAGTGCTACGGCCATTGGTGGTACCGTTTTTGACGCAACATGGTCCCGGAATAACGCTGCAACATGATAACGCCAGACCACACGTTGCAAGGATTGTACAGCAGTATCTGATGCAACAACATGTCAATGTCCTGCCATGGCCAGCCAGATCCCCAGACATGTCCCCAATCGAGCATCTTTGGGACGAGATGGATCGACGTTTGCGGCGGTTGGATAACCCGCCAGCTACACTCCAGGAATTGCGACAACGTCTACGTCAGATTTGGAATGACATCCCACAGCAATTTCTGGCACATCTGATTCGGTCCATGCGCCGGAGATGCGTTGCTTGCATCATGGCACGAGGAAGTCACACCCGGTATTGAAGTGTGAAGGTCACAATTGGTTAGACGTCAGACAAGTGCTTCATGACGCATGAAAATGACATTTTTCGTTTTGAGTGACGTTGGCACTGAAAAGTCAGTGTTTCTCCTGTTAAATAAACATATTGATTGCATTGAGATCTTTGCGTGTCATTTATAACATACACATAAATGGTGTCACAGAAACTTTTGTTGCTGAGTATATATATATATATATTTGATTGAGGCCTTTAAATATGTTAAAGGGATTAACAAAGTGAATCATGTAGGATTCCTTCGACCAAGTGTTATGAGTAGAACTCTGGGTCACAAATGGAAGTTGACCAAAGGTAAATTTAGCACTGATATTCGGAAATATTTCTTCACCCAGAGAGTAATTTCAATGTGGAATAGCTTACCTGACCATATTATTGAGGCTGAGACCTTGGGGATTTTCAAGAGCAGGCTTGACTTAAAGCTAGATACCATTGAGTCATTGAGTATCTGAAGGGATATATTCACAATAGTATAAAGAAACTGGCGAGCTTAGTTCGGCTGAAAGGCCTGTTCTTGCCATTCATGTTATGTAATGTTATGTTATAATTTATATTATATATATTAATATTATAATTATATTATGTATAATATATATAAAATTAAACTTACTCTTGAAAAAAGCTACTTTTCCTGATAACATCAAAGGCATCTATAATCTCCAAAGCAATGAAGCAAACCAGCAGAGGTCCAGGGCAGGTTTCCTGGAGAGACAGTCAGCAGTGCAGCAGTAAAATAATCACATAAATGTGCTGCAGTTAAAGAGTCTGAAAAAAAAAAAATCACATCTTGCCAAAAGCAGCCCGATGGACCTCACAGTGTCCTGCTCCGCACCCAGACTCTGGGCAGACAGATAACACACCTTGACAACAGATTATATGCGCACACCAGATGTTTAACTTCTTAATTAAACTGTACGTTCCTGTCTGTAATATGTATACTTGCACCCATGAAAACAAAGAAATGTCACAATTCTCTCCTACCCACCAGAGATTCAACTTCTATATTCCATGCATCTTAACTGAGTGGAATTTCTGGTAACAGAACTGTGGTGCAATACGTCAGCACAGAACATCCATCAACACACGGTGGCCTGGGATAACATCCAGTAATGAGTTTCCAGAAACTGAGTCAGATCTTAATGCTGGACTTTCCACAGTCAGGAGACTGGAAAATAGAGTTAAACATCCGAGTGTAAAGAATCAGTGGCCACTGAAGTCAAGTAGGGGGACATCAGTCCAGCACCTCCTTAAGCATCATCAGTGACATCACAGCACGGCTGAGTAATGGATGCCATGACCCATCCAGTACTACCATCTGAGACATCATGATGCCTCGATGAGGCGCTGATCACGGCCTGCCGCACATGACCACAGACAACCTGGTGCATCCGGTGAGCGCATAATGTTAGCTCACACACCTGAAATCAAATTACTGTGCTATTGTAGAGGATGATGATAGACGCAGTAATCATCAAATTAAAAACTATGATTCATAGCAGAAAGGACATAAACGTCACTGACGAATTCAAGCGCACACAGACACACACACACACACACACACACACACACACACACACACACACACACTTAAAATGTGCTTGTTTTTTTTTTTTTCATGGTTCTAGAGGACGCTGCGATGAACGTTTGCCCGATCAGACCCAGAGGTCTGTGTTTTTGGCAGAGTCCTTTCTGGCAAAAGTGCAAACACTGCAGAGAGTGAAATCATTCCCAGCTCTCTGCAGCATTGCAGAGCAGCCCGTTTAAAAACCTCTCCAAGGTGAACACACTGCATTCAGATTCCCAGCGGGAGGACAGATCAAAGCAATGAACCATTGGTGTCAGATAATAGATAATACAACATTAAAATTAGGAGAACTACAGTAAACAACAATTAAAATCTACATGTCCTTTCAAAGGACAGAAAAAAAAAAACACAACACAGCCTGGTTGTGACATTTCAAATGAATATCAGAGGCAAAAGATGCAGAAAGGTCAACCATGCCCTGAAAGCCTCAGTGGCGATATATCTTTCACAGAAACCATGTTAGCAGGACAGGATATGGCGGCAGTCTGACATTAACCTTGGATTGAAACCAACACTGATCGATTTTTAATTCAATCCTAAAGCACTTCAGAGACAAAGCACACAACCTCTGCCACATCCGGAGCTCATCTCCCTCAAAACAAAGGAGTCTGTCGGAGCTAGCACTACGCTAACGGCTCAGATAACTATACATTGTGTCTGGCACACATAGAGAGATACCAACACCGCAAAACATTCTATCGTAATTCCAGGACTAAATGCGTACATCGCAGAGTTACGCCTGAAGCACTGTAAAAGTGATAAGCTGCGCAGGCATCTGCTGGAGAGCGACAAACAGATTAACATGCTTTCAACAGACAGGCTCCACAACCGCATACAGACAGCTTCTGTTTACCAGCATTCTCAACACAACCATGTTGCTCCCATGTGGGAATTAGACGTAAAAGCCCCAGGCACGGTTACTATACTCCGCACCTGACCTGCAGGAAAATAAAGGGTTAAAATCTTTGCTTGTTCGGACATGCGAGCGGGAACAAGGCAAGCAGAAATCAGGCCAGCCTACCTGCGTTTTTGGGCAGACACGAACAGCGGCTCCTAGCAGCAGCGCATAGCTCCCAAGCTCAGACGAAACACGACTGCTCTTCCTGAGGACGAAGTAGACAATGATTCGCCGTCGCCGGCTGAGACGGAGCAGTTACCAAGGCAACTGTGCCAGGGATGGGCAACCTGACTGGGGGGGCGGGGCGTGAGGGCGTGGGGTGAGTGGGGGGTTTGAACTATACCCCAGGTACCCTGTGCTGGGGTTTGGTAAAGCAGAGAGCACAGGGACCAAGAGAGACGGCAGCAGCAGCAAATATAGCACATCACACACATCCGTCACACTTAGGCACACGCAGCCATTTCAATCCCGTTCCGCTCAATTACCCACAAAAAAAGGGGGAAAACTAACCAGTCAAGGGACAAGGCTCCTAAAATTTACCCGTCGATTGTTTCCCCCCCCCCCCCTCTTCTTGAACTCATTCAGCAGCCTAAACACAATACGGGAATGGTGACAAATGAACTGACATTAAGAAAATAAATAATTAAAAACGTTTGGGTGCGCCGTACAATAATAAGGTCACGCTGTCAATCACAGGCATCTGTCCGTCAGCGCAGAAGTGTTACATAATTGTGTTTGGTCTCTGCCTAACCGCCGAGGCAAACCCATCACTGTCAGTGTGAAGGTCAGGCGACACGAAGCACGGCCTCGGAGGAGGGAGCGCATGCAAGTAAATCACACAGCGCTCAACACATAACCAATAGACAACCAGCGCACAACACCCAAAGCACCAGTCATTTCTCTCAGGGCAAACCCACTGGGACTAAAACACAGGACCTACTTTGAAAAAATAATTGGCTCTCAGTTCCATACATTTTCCATATGCAAAAACAGTAAGGCAACAGAGAGGGAAAAGATGCAAAGACTGATGGAGAGGTAGAGAGAGGATAAAAAGAGAAAGCAATAAGGGGAGGTAGAGATGAATGGATAGTGGGGAGAGAGATGGAGAGACTGATAGCGAAGAAGAAAGAAAGAGGATGAAAGAGAATAAAGCAATAAGAGTGGGAATAGAGGTGAATGGATGGGGAGTTGGAAAGAATGAGTAGGGAAGTGGAAAATGGCCCCTTGGGGGGGCTGTAGAATGGTGGGGAGGGGGTCTGAGGCAGAATTAGGGAGGGGCAGGGCCCAAATACCAGGGCAGGGACAGCCGGGGGCCACAATTTCACGGACAAAAACTGTGCGTAGAGATGTGCCAATACATGTCCTGAAATGCATCCTGCAGAAACCCTTCCACCAACTCCCACCACTTCTACTTCTCTCTCCCTCACTCCATCCCTCCCTCTTGCTTTCCTTCCAAGCCCCCATTAAATATGTCACCCACTACCCTCAGTCCAAAAGCCATTCTCTGGCCTTCTCTTTCTTCCATCTCTGTCCTTCATTCTCCCTCTTGCAGAGTTCCAATCTGCTATGGTTGAGCTCAGCTGCCACAGACACACCCATACTACATCCCAGCCCCCCCAAACACCCCCCAGCCCAGAGACAGCTGGGCTTGCAGGCTGTAGTTCTCTGCTCTTCAATCTTCCCTTTGTGGGGGCCCTGAATCGGCACTCAAACAGCTCGTGAATTGGAAGATTCGGCTTTTACTGCAGCTGTGTGCTGCCTTTCGGTCACTGCAATGCACCCGCATTTCCTTATGAATAAACCGGTCAGGCCTGTTTCACCCTCTCATTCCACCCTCCCCTCTACTGCCCCACCCGTTACAGTCTGATCTATTCTGGCATGAGGCTCATATTCATGCATTTTGTTCCCCCGTTCTACAATATTTGCTTGTGTTCTTGGTGCCAAATTACTTCTCGCTCAATTAATACAAGTAATGCATTTCAATATTGCCTCTGGCTGGATGCGAGAGACCTAAAACCCTTAGTCTCCATAAACAGACTGGCTAAGTGACTGACTATTATATCAGCTTTAGATTGGGACCAGAGGTAGAAGATGAAGGTTCAGAAAGTATAAGTCCTCTCCAGTAATTTGTTTGCACCACCAGGGTTGTGGAAATCAACACAAATCTCCAGTTAAGATTAGCCAGAATTAGTGTGAATTAATGGGTCTGATCAACGCATGGCAGAAATTCTGCTTTCAGACCCCTGAACCCACGCCTCAGATTGAGAGTGAAAATAACTGACAAACTGAGGGACTGATTGAGCTGCACTCCCACCCCAAACCCCACAGAAAGGACATCTCACTGCTAAGCCCTGCAGAGACCGGAAGCTGAGTTCTTGTTTGAGTTCAGATCCGCAGCTGGAGGCTGAAGACGGATCATTTACTTTAGAGCTCTCATTCGGTGAACTCCGGGAGAGACACTGCAGCAACTGCTGGGAATGCAGCCTGATGCGATACGCAATCAGAAACTTCTATTAAAGAGAACATTCAGCTGGAAATTAAAGGCAATGAACCATCATCCCAGGGAACTGGACAGAACTCTTGCATAAGAGGTGGGGTCAATCTTCTGTTGACAATAAACAAGGCCACTTGTACTGCCATCTTTGCCTTCCGACAAAGGTGGCAATGTGCAATACGGGAACTGAGACACACTAGAAAAAGTCAAATAAATGGCCCAAAGGAAGCCACATAATTTATTGAATGTATAGTTGTTCACATGTTAAGGGAGAGCTTCTCCATCAGCATTATGACATTCAGCTGTTAGAAAGAAACCAGGCAATAAAACACAGATATGATCTAATTAAACACAGGAGTGAGCTCAAAAAACACAGGGGTTATTCCATGTCAAATCAACCAAATTCTAGGAACTTCCCCACCAAAAAAATTATTTTTATTATATTCCCCACAGTGGAAAATGTATATATCTTGCGTGAAATGGTAAAATAATTCAGCTCAATTATTCCCAGTTCCTGTGTCAGTGGGGGGTGGGGGTGGTCAGTTTAAAGAAAATGGCCAAAATTATCGACATAATTTTGGAGTAAGTTTGAGGGCCTGAGATATGGGTCTTATATGCATAAGTTTCATTTTTTCATCAGAAAAGTTGCTGAACTCCTGGCTTAAGCTACTTTTCTTTCCTCAGTGTGTTTCGTTTAACTGTACTGTGACCTGGAAAAAGTAAAACACACCATTCATACTATTTTTTTCCAAATTTAATGCATTTATTATTCTGTAAATAATTAAGATAGAGCCCTGAGACATGGTATGCAAACTGTCAGTCAAATTTCTGAAGAACACAAAAAATATCGAAGTCACAATGGTTGTGTTAGATGATTTAATAACCTTGGAAGTTTCCTTCAGAATGGAAAGAATGTTTGTGGGGGGCTCTGGTTGAGTTGACATGGAATGACCCACAGGTAAATGCTCATAAATCAGGTATATGCTAATAATAATACGCTTATGCTCATTAAACACAGGTATATGCTACTAAAACACAAGGTTAAGAGCATAAAAAAAACAGGTGGATCAGGTGACTAAGAAGCACACGAAAGCACAAGAACACAGAGCTTGAAGGCAAATGGTATCCCAACGCCACCCAGCATGGCGTCCAATCCAGATCCAAGACCAGGTTAAACCATCCAACTTTTTTGTCCAATGACAATAGCAGCCTGTGAATGCCATGATTCACCAGACATTACCACCGTTCACCTAGCGACTAAATGTTTAGAATAGAACAGGATCTACAAGAGATGTGTGGTTATCAGCCAAAGTGGCTTGCAGAGTAGACAAATATATCAGGTGCAGATAGAATTTACTTGGCTGGGGACTGTTTTCAATCCCCACCCTCGTTTGATAAAAGCCTCAAATCCACAATCCAGCAGCCCAGATTCATGCTTTAGAGCCACAGAAAGCCATCATTTTTGCTTTTACCGCAAGAATCAGCAACCAGGTCACACCAAAGAGTTTAGGTGTCAAAGACCGATCAAAAAATGTTAAGTAATACTCTTTGAACTTCAGACTGAAGCTACAAGCCTACATACTCCGTGTGATTGCATTAGTCGCTTTGAAGCAAACTTCAAATGGCTTTGTCTTTTGTGTGACAGGTGAAAAACAATGAGGTGCACTTAAGAGGGAGCAGGAAAAAAATCTGCTTTGATGCTGCTTTTCAACAGGTAAACACACGAGCTTATTAATCCCAAAAAAACGCCTGTAGGACGTTGTTCCTGATGAAAAACGGGGAAAACCTGCTGGTTTGAGCGGCATGATATTAAAAAGAACCAATTTCTATTCACTGCACCCCCTCACACTGATATCAGCACAATACATCCTCTTTCACCTAATATTTTCCACACACTTACTTCCTGAGGAAGTAAACATGACACCGAATGCCACACATTGTAGGGATTGGTCCTATTAGCCCTCCACTGGCCGAGTGGATTTTTCACCCAGGCCTTGTGACACGTGTCGTCATAATGAGCCTCAAAAAAACAACCCAGATGGTAGACATGATCAAATTCTACTACGGCTGCCTGTCCTTCATACAAGCAATTACAGGGTAAATCAAGCATACCCCCCCGAGCAGGAATGAGTGTTAATGCAGGCTCTCCCTTTCTCTTCCTTTCTCTCTCCATCTCTCATTCCACTATTCGTTTCCTCTCGCCAGATCTTTCGCTCTCCGCCGCACCCTACCGCTCTTCATCGCCATCAATCTTGCTCCCCTGTCTCGACCACAGCATTTTCCCCTCTACACATCTCCCTTCTCCCCCCTCATCACAACATCCCTCCATCCCTCTACCCCTCCATCCCCTACCATCTTCCTCTCCCCCAGCAGGACTCCCGGTTTCACACACAAAGACAGCCAGCGCGTGGCATCTGGGGTGGAAGTGAGGTTGACAGGGGAGCAGCTGAAGGGTTCAGGGTTCATATGTCGGAGTTCAGCCCCAGGCAGGGCTCGGACAACAGTGTGCAAACATGCAGCACCCAGAGGGGTCAAAGACACAGCAGTTAAGTTACACTCCCTCGTTACAGAGCAGAGGGAGATCAGGGTTAAAATAGACAGAGTGGGCTGATGCCAACCATAATGTATGTCTCTGAGCCACAGAGCGCATTCTCATGCTAATGCTAGCATAAAAGCACTGACCCCCCCCTGCTCCCAAAAAAAAGAGAGTCTGGTACCAGCCTTCGCATCAAGTCACCAACCCCGAACAAAATGTTTTATGCTCTAATCGCAAACTTATATAAACCCATCTTCACTCTCCTCACTCCTAAATACTTCTACTTAAAAAGGAAGGAAGACTGTAGCTGTACTCTGGAGATTCCACAAAGGCAGACGCTGCATCATTAAAGTGTTCAGAGTAAACCCAGGACTCCCACAGAGACTGTGCTGCATGTGCTAAACACACAGGGGTTCAGTCACAGCCTCCTTACCTCCTTACATACATCCCGACACAGAGACAGAGACAGAGACAGAGACAGAGACAGAGACACACACAGACACACACAGACACACACACACACACACACACACAGACACACACAGACACACACACACGCCTCCTCCCCTCCCCTCCCAGTGCTTTTCAAAAGGCAGACCTAAACTGAACACCCTCTAAGGTGGCCAAGTAAAATAAACAGCATCAAAGGTCTCAAAAAAAGAAAGATCAATTTTAAGCAATTAGCACATTCATTAATGAGCCTGTGAAGAGAGGCCTTGCCTCTAACAGACAAGCAAAAAAAAAAAAAAAGTCTCATTATCTGCTCGCGGAGTCTGTGAGTATGTGAAAAAGGCTCAAAATCATGAGCACTAGAACCTAGATGGCTAGCATTTTTGCTAATTTCTGAATTGGCTCAGTGATGCCAAGGGCTCCAGTGAAAATGAGCACAGCCCGTGTCAGTGACTAAACTGTGGGGTCCAGAGCATATTATCCCATATCACTGATAAAACTTACCACTCCAGTTAAACTGAGCACAGCCCAAGTCTGATTGAATCATGTGTGTTTCCATGACGCCACTGAACCACATTGTCTCAGGAAAGATAAATCACACCAGATGTTGGTAACAGGAACAGCTGACTGCAGCACAGTTTGCTCACTGAACAGATTGTGCAGCAAAACTGATCAAAAAATTGGGAGCACTAATGTCTGTGGTGCTGTGAGGGTGAAAGGTCATATGATGACACGCCTCTTTAATGACAAGATGAGTTCGTGACAAAGGTGCTGACAGAACAGGAAAAGTGTGTGATAACACAACTATAAGGCCAAACCAGTCTGACCTTCGTCTTATGCTGAAGTTCTTGAGGACACAGACAGGATGGTACTCAAACGTCAAATTTGACCGCACAAACAAGAGACTCGAATCAGGCAAGAACATGTGAAAAAAAGAGTTTCGGATGATAGAGATAATTTCCCAAAAACACTTGAAATTCATCAGCCAGCCAGCTTTCAAGTGATTGATGCTCAATTCATGCTTTTGCGCCACTGTCGGTTCTTACTGCAGATGATGAGGTCCAGTCCGACATTCATTACCACCAATTTTGCTTGATCGTCAGCGCAATCAAGGCCGTAAAATATCACAAGAGCGGGATGCATTTCGCTCAGAAAACGAATGCATAGCGCCTGAAGAGCATATTTTTTGCTGTCCGTTTTTTAAGATGATACATTTATTTGCCCAATTATAATGAAAGCCGGGTGGTTGCTCAAACCAACCAAATTTTCTGTGAATTTCAGGTCCAGGACATTAAGGACTGCGAGAAACCCGACGGATTTTAAAATGGGTCTGGAAAATGTCACCTTTCAACACCGAACACGCCATATTATTTTACATAAACGCAAGTCATCCTTCAGCATCTGTAAACACCACAAAACGGCAGGGAGCACAATTACAATTTTAAACACCGTAGACATAACGGTCTTCTATCCTGGTACAGAAAAGGAGGGAAAATAGGCTACCACTTTCACTTTTCTTATGTAAATTTTATCGGCTAAGCCCAAATTAGATTTTGAGGAGAAAAAAAAAATCACGACTGGACTATTTTTAAAACAAGAAAAAGAAAAACATTAAACTCCATTAAGCATTTCGCCTTTACCAATAACTTATACTGCTGGACTTCATGACGCACGGACAGTCCCGGAAGAAAATAATTCCACCCATTTCAGGGTTGGGCTAATCTGCTGAAATCATTCTGCTGAAAAACTACAACCGTCTATACTTTCCTGCATAATTTCTTCATTTGTTAATATATTATGATGAAATTTCACCAATTATTCTTGTTATGTAGCCTATCTTTCAATATCTAGTACAGTTGATGGAAAAAAAGAAGAATTAACGAATTTTCAGCAGAATATTTTCAGAAGATTAGGCCAACCCATTATTTTAGGAGAATTTACAGCTTCCTCATTTTCATTTAAAAAGCTGAAGGTTAACAGGAACTTAGGCCACCCATCCCACCTAAACAGAAATACACTTCACAAGAGCAGCAGCGGTTTACATCTGCACAAGCTCGCAGAGGCGTGATGTACGGGGGGCCATCACAGCGCCGGCAGTCAGAGGGTCTCAATCAAACGAGCCCTGATCAAAAACACTGAGCCGTCATTTTAATCCTCACTGCGATGGCGCAGTCGAACACCCTTCACCAGCCAATTAATAGCCCTCCCTGAAAATAACACTTCACTCTCAAAATGAGGCACAAAGCCGCTTTCACACTGGACGCGAAACGAATTTTTCGAACGACAGATGAGCTTCGAACTAAGTCAATGCAAAGACTCGTATCAGGGTCTTTGCATCGACTTTGACTGTAATCTGTCGTGCGAAAAATTCGTTTCGCGCCCGGTGTGAAAGCAGCTCAACAGTTAATTTCCAGCTGCCAATAACGCTTACATCTTTTTTGCCTTTAATTTACACCCGACAGCCTAAAACAACAGCCTTACAGCCAACTGTCAGTGAAAGGATGACCATGTAATCGTGGCATGACACAGTAGAATAATTATCTAGCTACAGTATTGAAGCCAATGCAGTTATTGAGGCACAATGCAGTGGATATGAGGACATCATGTGATATTTACAGGATTAATTTCATTTCCATAGATGAAAAACATGGCTCGTCAAATTCCCATCCCTGCTGCAATGCTCAAGTCCCGCAAGTTCTACATTACTCCAGTATGACATAATGCAGATAGCTAGCATAGATACAAAACAACATGTATTCATAGAACGAATAATTATTTTTAGAAGTATCCATCAATACCTTATGATGTCTATGTGAGGACTGTGTTAATCAGATAAGTTTGTATTCTTCATAGAATAAGCAGCGTCGGAAAATGATGTATTTGTCAGCAGTAGCTACATCACACCGTCTTGCCAGGTCACTCCCTCGCAAATCTGCGACTTCCCGGCCAACACAGCACAGTCCCGGCTGTAGGGAGCTCCGGGCGCTTCGCTTCTCCTCTATGGACGACTCCTTCCCCTCTCTGCTCACCTTCATGCAGCCGCAGGCATCTTCTGTAACGACCCGATGTTTCAATAAAACTCTTGATCACGCAACTGCCCCTCTGGAGCTGCGACTTTTCACCCAGAAGATTCCGCCCAAGTCCCTTTAAATCAAAGATGTCCGCTCGTGAATGTGTACCCAGCAGCCACCGCGCGCATTTATGAATGACGTTTTGTTATTTGATTGTTTGGGCTAAGGGCGAGGCCCAGATCTGCCCAGTTTCTGGGTTATTAGAATGATCTCGGTTCAGAAGGTTCATTTCTTAGAAAAAAGATTAAATCTACAAGTAAACGCTTGGACAATGTGAGGAAAAAACTTCATGATATAAATGAACATACAAGAACTCAGAGAGTCATTGAACAGTTATAAGGAAGACTGTATGGGATAGTGTTATAAAACGTTACAAGACATAGACCAATAAGGACAAACATGTTTACGGTCCAGCTTTGACAAGGCAATGATGCAAATTTAATGACCATATTATTTACAATGGAAATACCAAAACCACCCTATGTCCTGTATCAACCACAAAAAAAGTATAAAAAAGTATAAAAAATTTTTCAAAACCTAAATTACAAATAAAACACAACCTATCCTAAATATTCTTCGGCTTAAAATGCTATATTGGTTTACTGCAAATAAATGTAGCATGGATATGGCTTTTTCTACTCCGTTTATTGCAGCAATAGATGTTAGTACGAAAGCCTCCGCGCAAATTTGAATACAACTCTACTGCCCTCTGGTCGTAGAATTGTACATGGCACTCGATGTCCAGTTCTGCGTTGTACCTAAAATTTTAAATGCTGACCCTAACATATCTTAACAAAATCGCCAAACAAGCTTCATTGACTCTGAGAAAAGCATTTTCTACATCCTCCCTCTAAGACATTCAAAGTATACATCATTTCCCTCTCCGTCCCTCTGTGTTCTAGTTTTCCTATTCAAATTCAGTACGATAAAGTTATTTAGGAACCAACAAATTGCGCCAGTTTCACTGACACCAGTTTCCACTGATACCAAATTCAGGTAAGAAAAGCAGGTAAGAAATTCTTTATTTCGAACACGTTAAAAGATGAAACAGAGATAATCACCAAAACTAATGGTCACCCATGCCTATACCAAAACAAAAACAAATAGGCAAACTGTTGACAACTGTCTTGCATGAGCAGCAAGATTATATGCTCGAAAAAGGGTAAGAAGAAGTAAGAACTTATTTAATCCAACCCCTTGCATTACCACACTCTAAAGTCAAGTTATTAAATTCTCTATTATTATATTTACAACATTCACCGTCTATTCAGGAACCAATGGTACTTACAATTTATTGACTATAATATTAAATAAGCTACTTATATACAAATATACACAGAATATTGCACCTGTATATAATACTGAATTTCTATACTTCTAGTACCCCCTGCACACACACAGAAGAAGACATTACAAGACAATGTATCCACGTTTGTCTGAACCCTATCATTACCGTCCTGAGTCAAACTGCTGTTCCTCATCCTTATATTTATTTAAAATTTGTATTTTATATGTTTTTTTAAACTTGCCAATGGTTTAACATGTCCTTAATTCATCTGTTAAACTGTTCCATAATTTGACCCCAGACACTGACACACACATGCTTTTCAAGGTTGTTCTGACACGTTTTTTTTTTTAAAGTTCAGTTCCCCTCTTAGATTGTAGCCTCCTTCTCTCCCTGAGAACAGTTTATTTATGTTACCTGGGAGTAAGTTATTTTTTGCTTCAAATATTATCTGTGCTGTTTTAAACTGAATCAGATCTTGAAATTCTCTCTAAATCCTACATTGTGGATGAATCTGATAGCCCTTTTCTGCATTATATTTATTGTTTGAAGATTACTTTTATATGTGTTTCCCCATACCTCTACACAATAGGTCAGATAAGGTAAAATTAATGCCCAATATAAAATATATAGAGCTTTCAAGTTGAAGATCTGCCTTGCTTTTCCCAGGATGGCAATGCTCCATGCCAGCTTCCCCCGAAGATATTTAATATGTGGCTTCCAGCAGATTTTGTGGTCTAGAATTACACCAAGGAATTTAATTTCATTTACTCTTTGTAATCACCTCCAAAAGCTGCTGTAATTCCACATCTGAACAAAAAATATTTGTGTCATCTGCAAATAACACAAATCTTAATACATTAGATACCCTGCAAATATCATTAATATACATCATGAATGGTTTTGGTCCTAAAACGGATCCTTGAGGCACCCCTCATGTAATATTCATAAAACTTGACCTATTCTGATTTATTTGTACAAATTGTTGTCTGTTTAGTAGATAACTCTTCAGCAAATCCAAAACATGACCTCGGAAACCATATTTCTCCAATTTTCTAATCAATATGTCATGATTGACTGTGTCAAATGCTTTCTTGAGATCTAAAAACACTCCCATTGCGTACTTCTTTGTATCGATACAGTGTGTTATTTCTTCTACCAATTCTAACAGTGCCATGGCTGTCGATCTATTATTTCTAAATCCATACTGACTGTCTGTTAACAACTTGTGTTTCTCAACAAAACCATCAAATCGTTTTATGAATACTTTTCTAATATTTTTGAAAATTGGGAAAGAACTGATATCGGCCTATAATTAGTGAAGTAGAGTTTATCGGATGCTTTGTAAATCAGAACAATTTTTGCTACTTTCATCTTATTTGGAAATAACCCATTTTGAAAAGATATACATAAATATACATAAGTGGCTTAGTAATATCATCAATAACATTCTTCACAGTCAACATGTCAATATCATCACAATCTATACTGTTTTTGTTCTTAAATAATTTGACTACATCATAAATTTCTTTTTATTGAATGATTCACATTTTATTTTCAATGTCTTCCTTTGGGAGCATTGGCAATGGAAAGTTTGTGGCATAGCCATGGCCAGACAACGCACTCCGCCCACTAATTAGTGGCCATCTTCCAGTGTGCTCCACGAAGCAGCGAAAGGTGCGAGTGCCCATGGTGCAGAGGTACCGAGTCGAACAGAGAGCACAAGGCTGCAAGAGATTAAATTATTTTATTTTTACCCTGGTACCAGAGTCCATCACCAGGCACGGACAATCAAGCGACAATGAAAACTACACCATAAAATAGCAAGCAACTTGCTTTTAACGGGGCATTTAACACGTCAATGGACGCGCACAGGATGCTCATCAGTTGTCAGAGAGATTTGGTCAGCTGTCTCTGGATATATAACTGGGAATATAATGCCTTAGATCACGCAGAATGTTTTCCGTTTTGGCTTTGCAGTTGTGAAATTTTCAACATACCGCATGTAATCCAGTATTACAGCCAAATCAATAGAGATTACATGTGTTTTCAGAAGGCCTACCCCAGCAGTACATAAACAACCACCTCAGTGCGCGCTAGCAAAACAGATGGTTAATTAAACTACTGAAATAAAATACAGAGTCCCGCCCAATATAAATTCATTCGTTTCTGAGAAAAAAAATAGCCATGATTAACCGCAATAGCGAATAACGATAAACAAGCTATTTCTACCTGTGTCGAACTTGTAAAAATGGTTCACCTTTTATGATATTACCTATGGTGGCCCCTGAAGAATGTGAGAGGTTATGATATCTTATGATGTAAAATAACTGGAATAGTTTGACGCCATCTATTCTTTCTTTTGGATCCGTTGGCTGATAAAAGGAATTGTATGCCACACACCAAATTAGGTGAAAGTTACAAAAAAAAAAAACAACTCTGGATGTTGGAACCAGAGCTCTAATGAAGTTAGGATGGCCCAAATATCCATGAAGTGGCCTATATCTAAATGAAAACCCTTACATCATAATCTGAGTTAGATCAGAGCCTTCAGTAAAAATACCTTTTTTTTCTCCTTGTCCGCTTCAGTATTTGGCTGTTTCTCTCTCTCATCCACCTGCTTAGAAACTCGTATTTTCAGTATATGATTTTTTTAAAGAGTCGGCTTTCAATGATGCAACTCGTCCAAGTGAGCACAGAAACTGGTGAAACATTTAAGGATAAAAGACAAATAGATGTTTGGACAAACATAAGAAATGCAGATGTTTCTGTTAATTTTCCTGGCAAAGTTTGGACCCACTCATCCCCTTAAAGGCAGAGAGGGTCAATCCAAATCAAAGCAGCGCACTTATTATTATTATTATTATTATTATTTCCTAGTTTATCTCAGCTTAAGCGATGTAAAACAGGCGGTCATGTTCTTCTGAACATCAAGTCATTAACCACACCCTCAGTTCGGTGCATATCTCCGTAGCCTCGCTGTTCCTAGGAGACAAGCCTTCTGTAGTGTTTGAAAGCTGATGTTTGGGTTGGTTTTTTGGAGCCAATGATGGATTTTTTTTTTTTTTTAGATATTCCTCAGTGCTCCTGTAACTATGAGGATTGCAGTCACCTCTCTATAATTCCAGACGCTCTTCCATTCCCATTTTAGATGCTGATATTAGTCCAGTTTCTCTCTTTCTTTTTCAACATCTCGAATGTTAAAAGTAAAAGTGTATGCCACGTCAGTAATCTTACAAGATGTGCTCTCTAACACAAAAGCTACTGTTTGGTCTTAAGCGCTCTATGATGTTATCTGTTGGCATGTTTATGTCCCAAATGATTTAGACCTTTATTATTTTTATCGTTATCATCATCATCATTATTATTATTATATATTCCTAAGATTTGTCCTCTAACCCCTTCTGCACCAATTTATCTATTGACAATGTTCAAACATTTAAATGTTCAGCATGTCCAGGATTAAATAGCTTCCAGACAATTTAAGATATAATTAATATTTTTCATTTTCAAACTCAGCCACTTTCAGTGATTTGCTGCTGTTTCAGCATGTTTTTCAACATTTTCTGCTCTTTCATATTTTCCCCTTGAAACGGCATTCAAGTGTTCCAGTGTTCACCTTATTTTTGGATTTTTTTCTTCTCATCAACATTGTATATCCTTGACACTTTTTCAAATAACATTTAAACATTCAAACCCACTCATCCTCAACCTCTTCCATCTCATCCATACATTGACGTTGTTATGATCCAGACGAGAAACCAATCCCAGATTAAGGTTACAATCCACAAGGGAGTATTTATTTTATTAACAGGATTATGGAAATAGACAGAAAAATGCCGCAGCCCAGAACTATATGGGGCAAATCCAGTTAAGTTGGTAATGACTGGAGAGGGTTGAGATGTGTCTGTGTCCAGGCCAGTGACCGTCTTGGGAAAGAAGTCAGGTAGTGAATCCCCTTCACCGAAGCAGGACTGCTTGACAGTAGAACTGAAGGGTTTAATAGGTATGTAGTCCCAGTTTTGGAGGCCAATGAAGGCTTGGGAGGTGTTCCTCATGAACTGTCTCAGAGGAACAGGCAGGAACAATAGATTAACAACAACAGAATCTCAATACTGGGAACCAATATAATGTCTTGGGAGCTTGTTCCTATTTATAAGATTCCAAACAGTAGTTATGTTTTTCTTGAATATTAAACCAAAAACACGTGGATGAAGGTCTTAGTTCAATCCTAGAGGACATAAACTGGCTGGATAGTTTAGTAGGGTATGAACCATGACAATCCTGCAATCACACTAACACCACCATGAGCTTATATAAACGGGACATTCACAAAGGGGGCATGGCATTCAAAGGATAACACCTGGGAGCAAGGGAGGAGACGAGACAATAAATCAATTAAAGGAGACAAAGCAGTAAAAACACATGCAGACTGGGAAGACAAGGGAGGAACAAACTGAGGACACGAGGGAAGTGACAGACATAAAAACTACATTCAAACTTTAAAAATGTTCACAACACTTGGGCCCTTTTCCAAATTGATTAAACATTTTTTATATTATTCATAGTATTAACACATAGTTAAAAAAACATGCAAGTTTCAGTCCCTCTGAGACTTTTGCATTAGTGTGTATGGAGTGAAAATTTCAAAGCAAGTGTGAGGAACATCGTTGCTGGAGCGCAGTGGAGCTCTAAAATCGTCTGAAAATCTTCTTTCCAACTTCTGAGCCAGGAGTCACTTGCCAGTTACCATCCCCATGGCAACCTTTAACTGCAGCTGGGACCAAACAGCTGATTGAGATGAGCAAATTTGTGCAGTTTGGCTCAAATACATACAGGATTCAGACATCCTTACACGTTTTCAAATATTTGTTTGAGCTCTGTCTGCGCAATCAAACTTTCAGATAGAAACTCCACTTGAACCTTAAAATGTTCCATATCATATAAAGTAGTATGAGTTTTAAAGTGTTAAATTGTAGTAATACTAATTACAGTGCTGTGAAAAAGTATTTGTCCCCTGATTTCTTCCATTTTCACTCACTTGTCATATTTAAGTGTTTTGGATCATCTGGCTAATTTTATTATAAAACAAAGACAATGATAGTAAACACAATATGCAGCTTTTAAATAATCATTTTATTTATTGAAAGTAAAGAGTTATACAAATGTATATCACCCATGTGAAAAAATAATTGCCCCCTAAATCTAATAACTGCTTGTGCCACCCTTAGCAGCTCGACCTTATGTGATAACTAGCAATGAGTCAATCACATCACTGAAGAGGAATTTTGTCTCAGCCTTATTTGCAGAATTGTTATAACCCAACAAAATTGGAGGGTTTTTGAGCATGAACTGCTTGTTTAAGGTCATGCAACATCATCTCAATTGCATTCAAGTCGGGACTTGAAAGCTTTTGTTTTGTATTATTTCTTTTGAGCCATTCAGAGGTGCCTTGCTTGTGTACCTGGGATTATTTTCCTGCAGCATAACCCAACTGCACTTGACCTTTAGCTGACAAACTCAAGACTGGGCATTTTCATATGGGATTTTCCGGTAGAGAGCAGAATTTATGGTTCTATCAATAATCGCCAGTTGACCAGGTCCTGAGGCAGCAAAGCAGCCCCAAACCATCACACTAATACCACCATATTTGACTTTTGGTCGGACTTTCTTAATGTGGTGTTATGGCTCCAATTTGTTATAACATATATGACAGCAAGGGATGACAGACAAAATTTTAAAACTTGAATTAAGATTTAATTAAACAAACACTTTTAACTAATCTACTATCTTCTCTACTGACAAAGATAGATAAATACAAGAAAAAATATTTACAGTCCCTTTGGTGGGGTTGCTTGGTGATGTCCACGGTGAGGAAAATACTCCAACACAGGCAAAAATCCACTAAAAGCTTCACAGGTCATGAAAAAAAAAAAGTGACAGGTCTGGTCACATGTATCCTTCTGCTTGCTATTTCTCCTACTACTCCACTCCCTCAATTTTCCTCCTTATATACTCTATTGCAGACCCCTCCCACCTTTTAGACTTTTTTTAATTCTCTGGGACTTTCCATCTCAGACAAGCCCAGGACATGTCCAAACCGAGCTCCATTCTGGGCTTAACAAAAAAAAAAAGGTCAATACTGCCATCTAGTGGCTCCTATTTACATTACAGTGGAATACCGTGTTCGCTTCATGCCAGATGTAAAGGGACCCATATCTACCAAAAAGTTCCACTTTTGACTCATGAGTCCACGGAATATTATCCCAAAAGTCTTGGGGGTTATCAGAGGTTTTATTTTTAAATAAATGTGAGACAAGTCACACGATACTTCATTTTGATTTTTCAATGAATTTGGCTCCCATGTGTATTATTATGCTTCATTAACTTATTGCAGATAGTGGAATCATTTATGGAGTTTGTCTTCTTCTTCCACATTATTATGAACTGGCTTCTCCTCCGACAGTTTTACTGATATCCCCTCTAAACCTGGCTTCATGTCTTCACTTCTTGCTCCTGTGCAGTACATGTGAATTTAGTTTTTTGAAACTGTGTCATTATCATGCTACGGAATTTTATAATCTTGTCAGTACTAATGTCGGCGGAATGTATATCCGGATTTGAAACTTGTGGTACAAGCAGAAAATGTTGACACGAGTTCTGATTCTGCTGCCATCTCTTTGCATTCTCTTGAGGAGATGAATTCACCTGTTTCAATCTGAAATTTGTTGAAGCATCAGCTACAGTCAGACAGCAAGTGTATCCCAAAGATCTTTCTGCGCTCAAGTACATGAATGACTCCGTATGGTCAATAGAGAGGTCAGAAATTTAAGGTCATTGATTAGATCAGAGACCAGCAGTCAGGTTAGCTGTCAAAGACCAAGGCTGTGCACCCTTATCTACTCACAATCTGTTACTTTCATAAATGAATCAAACAACAAGCAAAGCTGATTTTACAGTTGTATTATTTAATCTCAGTACACCAGCAGTGAGTATTTGATAACCTGAACTGCACCAGAGAAAAAAATTCAATTAAATCAAACAATGATCCTTTGAGGGCCAATGCCATTTTGTCTGAAATTGACAACAATATCACAGCCTGAAATGGACAAACGTTTCTATCAAATTCCCACTTCCCAGCCAACTCAATCCAATGTTAGCACAAGTAAGGTTTGTTCTGGAGAGTGGGCTTTCGTTGGACGGTCAAAATTGAGTAGAAGAACTTTTCACAAATGAAACTAACCCCATAGCATTGAACAGCATCCCCATTCTGTAAAAGTCTAAGCAAAAGCCAGTGGAGAGACTGACTGAGGCCACTTGATCAGACTACAACCAACATTCAGCGATTCAAACATCTAGCCTGTCCTTCGTATGATGCTAACTCATCAAAATGCATAGACTTTAAGGTTAGGTGTAACTCTAAAATTCAACAAAATTTGAAAAAAATGTTTTCATTTTTTTCTCAATATCACTTCTCAGAACACATTCCTGGTGGGTTTTGAAGGCATAATAACAGATCATTGACAATATCTGAAGGATACATTGATGATACTTGGTCAAAAAAACATTCATCTAACTTTGAGAAAAAATTTCTCTGTAAGGGAATTTCCACCACATAAATCCAGTTATCTGAGAAGGAGTGAAAATATCAGCATTAAATTCTGTGAGTGAGTTGATCTCACTCTGATCTATGTTTTGAGCCAAAGAAAACAATAATATCCATGTTGGGGTGTCTTCGACACCTCAACATAAGCCCTCAGGCCTGACTGCAGTTTGAGGTCCCATTTTAGACCGCCTGACATTTTTATTTGTTGTCAAATCTCCCAAACCTTTGCCTCAAAACCTTCAACATGATGTCCATAAAGTGTGTACAAAAATTCAAATCAATACATGGAATAATTTTTGAGAAAGATGGAATTATGTTTTTCTACATATTGGGTGTCGGCCATCTTAGATCATGTGACCTAATTAGCATAATAACGTAAATTCTATCAAAAATCTTCATCAAAACCTTAAATCCAGTCTTTATTCAAAATTAAGGAAATGTTCATTTTGGGTTTCGCCAAACCTTAAAAGCAAGTTTTTGGTAATAGAAGCTTTGAACCATTTCACCAAACCCTGTAAAAATACGTCCAGAATCGATGACTGATCTGAGATCTATTTTTAATCAAACATAGCATATCAACAAACACAATAGGAATGACATGCGATCTGCGATCATTAATCTGCGATGAAAAAAACCTCACTACATAACAACGTCACCGCAGCCATTTCGTCCATTGTTGATGACATCAGAAACAAACTCGGTCGCGCTGTCGCACACGTTTCCTTTTCGCCCAGTTGCCGTTTACTAGCGAGTGTTGTGGCTGCTGATAGTCGGGTTGATCTTACGATTTTGATTACATTTTGCTATAGCGATGGCCGCTGCTCCGGTACCGGTAAGAAAGCGTCTTCTGAAGGAAGAGGACATGACGAAAGTCGAGTTTGAGACCAGCGAGGAGGTCGATGTTACTCCGACCTTTGACACGATGGGCCTGCGGGAAGACTTACTTCGCGGGATCTACGCTTACGGTGAGTCCGAGGCTTCAGCGGAGGCGCTGGGCCTGCATGTGTTAGGCTCGTTAGCAGCTCTTTCGGTCGTTGTGAGGTGGATCTTGGCAAGCAGGCTATATACTGTACTCCGCTGGATCTGAAATAATACACCAGCTGACCTGACGCACGGCTGGTGTTTCTTTGGTAACCAGTGGCAGTTTGCTTCCGCAGTCGCTCTGTTAGCCGAGCAAATATGTGCTGTATGCTAATCGGAGAGCCTACAGGTTAGCTATGCACCGCTAGTTAATCCATGGTGACAGATATGGGATTATTAGAAAACCTGTTTGGTAATGAAGTTCCCCTGGTCGAATTTCAAATCACTTGCATTTCAGGTTTTGTTGAATGACTGGTTAACGGTTGATGTTAAGTTAAGCATTTCGCTGACAGCAGTGTGCAGTGATGATTATACACTACTCCTTTCGTTTAAAAGGGGTCGCAATATATTCTCCATAATTTGTTGGTGTAAATGTATTGGAAAAATACTATTGTAGACTCCGAGAACTATATTTATAATAATTCCCACAAGTGTAATGCGGTAAAAATATGGGTTATAAGTATAAACACAGAAAAATTAAAACAATTGGAAGGTGTTGCAAATTATCTAGACTCTTGCATCGCATGAGTGCATGTTTGAAGGTTCATTCCTTGATTAATGATACTAAAACTTTTTTTGTTTGAGCATCATTACTCTGCAAAATTGCCTCTGATCAGGGGTGTCAAACTGCTCTGTTCAAGGGCTGAGTGACTGCAGGTTTTCAGTCTGGCCAAGCACAAGCACATGTGGTGCATCTCATTTTATCAACTGATCTCTGCCTGCACAATTGTTTAGTTGTATCACGTGTGATTCTACTGGTTTGGAGTGGAAACCTGCTCCCCCTCTGCCCTTTTCATGGACCAGTTTGACTCCCCCTGCCTTTGATGGTCAGTTGATATAGTGTATAAGTTGAAATAAACATTGAGTTGTGTCACAGTGTTAAACACAATGGCGCCTCAAAAGGAGCTGTCAGTGATTGTTCGTAGCATTGTGGCCTTACATGTTGCTGGTTGGTCACTAAATATTCCTGAAGACGTTAAATACTGCCAAGAAACAACATCAAGCATTTCAAAGAGACCGGTTCGCGGAAAACCCGTGGCAATAAAGGTGCGACATGGAAGTTAAGTGTCACTGATGTTCGTAATCTGTATATGACAAATAAAAAATGGTGGTTGACAGCATAACTCAGGGATGATATTAATAGCGCCAAGAGTGAAGAGATGAAAGTGTCAAGATCTACCATTTCCAGATGCCTGTGTGAAAATTACTTTGCCTGCTCAAAGTCCGGACCTTAATCTGATTGAGCATATTGTTTGTTGTGGGTGTAATGTCATCCTTTTTGGATTTATTTCAATTTCTTAGCAGTTTATGTGGTTGTAAGTAACAGAGGAAAAGTTGTCTGATGGGCTGCTGTATCACTATATTTTCTGTTTCTGATACATAAGTTGGATAAACTGCGTATTTCGCCAGTCGGTTGGCGTAGCCTGATCCTAAGATTGTGTGGTTGGGCATCCAAGTTGATGTGTATTGTGCTTAAAGTGAACTGCTTTCTTTTACAGGTTTTGAGAAGCCATCTGCTATCCAACAGAGAGCAATTAAACAAATCATTAAAGGGAGAGACGTTATTGCACAGTAAGTAATTTGAGTTGTTGGGGAATTTGACTTGGTTGGCTGGTAGAGGTATTTGATGAATTAATTGCTTTTTGTTTATTCTAGGTCACAGTCCGGTACAGGGAAAACTGCAACCTTTTGTGTGTCTGTGCTGCAGTGCTTGGACATTCAGGTATCCTGTCTATATTTATTCATTTATTTATTTTTCTATCCCAAAAAAAAAAAATCTCACTACCCAAATACCACCAAGTTCTTGGCATTTATTTAGTGGTTTAGTAGCACAATTCATAAATTGTGGGAAGAGGCTCTTCAGAATTTTAGAGTTTGTATTATTATTCAGAATTTCCCAACATATGATCTCCTTCAGTGTTATAAATCTGTTTTGTGTTGCTGTTTGAGGCTGTGAGCTGCAGGAACTGAGTTTGCGTGTTGATCTCTGCTCACAGGTGCGGGAAACGCAGGCATTGATTCTCGCCCCGACCAGAGAATTGGCAGGACAAATTCAGAAGGTATCTCAAAAATTAATACATGTTTATTTAGCAGCAATCCTTTCCTAAGATTTATCCTTACTTAAAACCGTGGCTTGTACACCACACTTGCGCTGTGCGTGTTTGTGTGGTGGGGGGGATTAAACTCAATGACCTTTCTTTGCGTGGGAGCAAAGTCGCAGTAATGGTGTTTATATAAACATAATATAAAAGCACAGACTAATCCACTGATATGTCATTGAAATGAACATTTATTTTAGAAATATTATTTAAAAAAAAAAAAAAGAAAAAAAAAAACAATTGTGCACACTGGATTTAGTGGTTTTAAGTAGTATCAGTCGATCTCTGTGGATTTTGTTTTATTCAGTATTATGCTGTATTGATGGTTGTTTGCCGCTCAGGTGTTGCTGGCCCTGGGAGACTACATGAATGTGCAGTGCCACGCCTGCATCGGAGGGACAAACGTGGGAGAGGACATCCGCAAGCTGGATTACGGGCAGCACGTGGTGGCCGGGACTCCTGGACGTGTTTTCGGTGAGCCTTTTATGG
The DNA here is from genome assembly GCA_029721435.1 of Gymnothorax reevesii. NCBI lineage: Eukaryota > Metazoa > Chordata > Actinopteri > Anguilliformes > Muraenidae > Gymnothorax > Gymnothorax reevesii. The sequence goes on along the minus strand of CM056582.1, from coordinate 96,479,037 downwards.
GAAAACCATCAGCAGTGTTACAGCTATCAGTGTTTTCAGTTGATTAATTGATTGGTCAGTGCAACAATACATTGCTTGATTGGTTAATCAGTGGTGGTTCCCCACAGACATGATCCGCAGAAGAAGCCTGCGGACTCGCGCCATCAAGATGCTGGTGCTGGATGAGGCCGATGAGATGCTCAACAAGGGTATGACGCAACGCAGTCTTACATTTAACGTAAAAATAACAGCGAAGTTCATGTACTTATCCGCAGCCCTGTGAAGAGCGGATCTCTCAGAACTCTGGATTTTAGGCCCTGTATAAATGTAAAGTAAGGCTGGTCTGTATTTAGTTTTTTGTTGCCACCAGTTACTGTGGCTTAATCGTAAAATTGGTGATCGACCAACGTGGAATCGGTCATTAGACCACGATAAAATTTTGCAATACAGGCATGCACTACTATTTAGCCACAATAATGTTTGTAAGCTGCTGTTCACAGCACAGAATGTGGCAGGAATACAAGATAATAATTTACCAGATGGGGCTAATCACATTGGCAAAACGTGTACATTGGCATGTTTCTTTGATATTATCGAAACATCGTTGCCACTGTGTCTGCCGCTTGCCCTACGTTTTATGTGATGACGCAAAAACTATTTTGTAGATTCTTTTCCAATTTATATCCTTTTTACCCCTCAGCCAAACTCTGCCCAGAGGGGTATTTTTGTCACCTGCGTGTCTGTCTGTAGGTTGTCTGTCCATGACTTTGTCCGGGTCAGTACTCAGCAACTAATGATCGCAGCTTCACCAAATTTGGTGTAGTAACTCACTGATTCATAGAAAAGCAATGTCAGGTTTTTTGCTAGGTTTGACCTTTGACCTTGGCCAAGGTGTATTCAGCAACATCTTATGTTTAGATTTTATCTAGACTGAGAACTGGATTTATTTTGAACTTCTTATAATTACTGAGTAATATTAATTTAACTCCTTAATTTCCTGGACCACTTAAGTTCCATCATGATGCCTGATGTGAGCAACATCACCTTGAAATTTTGCCATTTAATTCTTTCAGTCATGATCAGTTATTACTGAATACTTTGGCAAAAATATCAGTCGACTAATCAATAAGGCAAGAAGTTAAATTTATTGCTGACCACATGAAAAAATTGTTAAATGTATTTTTCATTATTAATGAGCAAATGTTGGCAGTCTGAGAATATTTAAGATAAAATTGGGTTCAGTTTTATTATAATTGAATAAGGTTGTTTAGGGCAGTACTGTAGCTAGACCTTTTTGGAGATCTTTGGTTGATGTGCCTTTGCTGTTGGGGGCAGTGACATTGGCCTCATTTAATAATTATGACTAGAAGTCCGTTTGAAGCACAGAAACTGGTGTTTCCCTCTGTGACCCGTCTGTGTTTGTGTTCTAAAATGCCGTAGTTTCAGTGAGTAGTAATTTGACATCAGCATTACAAATTTTAGTCATGAACATTCTGATCCCTTATTTGTTACCTTGCGGCTTCAACTGGTTTTACGTGATCGATCGGTTTCCTCTTCGCTGGCAGGCTTTAAGGAGCAGATCTACGATGTGTACAGGTACCTGCCTCCAGCCACCCAGGTGTGCCTGATCAGTGCCACCCTGCCACATGAGATCCTGGAGATGACTAACAAGTTCATGACCGACCCCATCCGCATCCTGGTCAAGCGGTAAGCACTCACCCGCTACAGACTCTATAGCCCTTCCCACTCGCTCCTTGCGCTCTGGTTGAATGTCAGTCGGTTGGGTCTGGCTGACTGTTAAAGATGTCATCAGGTCTCTCCAAATCTGACCGTTGAATCTAAATCCAACCCAGGTTTTCTTTCCTTCCTGGCAATTAAGTGTAAAATTGGTGCTTCTGATTGGCCAGAGTGTGTTTACAGCTGTCTCAGGTAAAGGGAAGGTGTAACCCAGCAGATCTTGGCCTTCGAGCTCCATGGTTTGTGGAGCCCAGGTCATGCTGATGGTCAGAATGGCTGGGACTGACTGTGTGTGGAGGATTTGTAATACTCAGCACCTGCAAACACCCCCTCAGGCAATAAAAATGGGGCCTGGCCCAAAATGGCAAAATATGAAGCTAATGGCCTTTAAAACAAATCATTGGCCTGGAAATTTGCAAGAATTAAATAAATATAGTTACGCCATACTAAGTCACTTTTTTCTATGTTTACTTAAATATTTAAGCCTTGTGACGGCTTTTTTTAGAAGAAGTGGAAAAATAACTTCTGATCATTCCTTTTATAAAACTGCTTTTTAGTTGTGTGGAACAAGCCTTTCTCTAGTGCTCCTACAGTATTAATTGGGTTTTCACAGTGAAGCAGCTCAGCTTCTCAGTAAAGTTGTTTCCAGCTTTTTCTCAGCTCACTGGTGGAGAAGTTAATGGGCAAATGGTGACACAGCTGGTCTCAGGGGTGTATTTGTTTAATCCTTGCTAATTTTCTGACCAGTGATTTAAGACCATTAAAAGCTAAGTATGTAGCCACTTTGGACAGTGTACACACACTGGCTTGTGGTGGAATGCAGCGCATGTCCCTGATAGAACAGCATCTTTGCGGCAGCTTTTTTGAGCTAACTCTGTTCCGCTCCGGCGCACTTGCAGTGATGAGTTGACGCTGGAAGGCATTAAGCAGTTCTTCGTGGCCGTGGAGCGAGAGGAGTGGAAGTTTGACACACTGTGCGACCTGTACGACACCCTCACCATCACACAGGCCGTCATCTTCTGCAACACTAAGCGAAAGGTCAGAGGCCGTTTACTATCAGCCAAAAATGTATCCATATTTTTACTGAATATTAACCCAGCTAATATCAGACATGATAGTTTGGTAGCAGTTTATTGTGTCAATAATGATGTAAACAAATGTTTTTTGATCATTTAAAAGAAAGATTAATGAGCAGATATGTACTTGTATACATTATGGAGGACAATTGCCCAGCCCTGTACTTGGAGATCAACTTCCCTAATTTGACACAACTGGTTCTACACTATTATGGCACAAAAGGTCTCTAGCTATTGAGTTACCTTTGCTTTAAGTTGAAAATGGGTTGATAGTAGATCACTATTGACCACTGTAGCACTGGATTGATTCCAGCTGTGCCCAGCAGCCGTGTGAGGGCAGCACATAATTGGCTTCACACTGCTCAGGGAAATCGGAGGGATGCGGTCAGTGTGGGTCAGCATTTTTTGTTGCTAAAGCACCTCCTACTGGCCACCAGGGCTCTTGTCAGTTACATGTGTGCGGGGGTCCTCTGCCCCCTCTCTGTGTGTACAATGTTTGAGATGACAAAAGAAATAAGCAGTGGCTAACAGCCGTATGGTTTGGAGGGGGACCGCTAACTGTCTGGGCTTTCTCGATATGGCTTCTGGAGTCATATGCAAGCATACTTGTTCATGGTTCACTGAATGGACATCCCAGATTTGGGTAGGACTAGAGATACTGAATTGGGGGAAAAAAGCTTTATATTGGCACTGAAGCCACTTTTGGTTTGTTGGCATAGTGGGTCCCATCAACAAACCTGGCCGTGCCGCCCCATATTGTAAGTCTTGTGAGCTCATGGTACTTCTCCCCACACAGGTGGACTGGCTGACGGAGAAGATGCGGGAGGCCAACTTCACTGTGTCCTCCATGCACGGAGACATGCCACAGAAAGAGAGAGAGTCCATCATGAAGGAGTTCAGATCCGGGGCCAGGTACGTCTCCCTCACGCCGCCCATCAGGAGACTGGGGACTGTGGCAGTTCTTCCTGCTTCGGGAGGGAATATGTCCAGCAGTCGGTGCCTTCTATGGGTCAGAGACCTCTGGTAGTTAAGAATTTCGTTTGATTTCCAGCCAAATAAAATGTTTACAATATATCAGTCGTTATACTTGTAAAATGGTTTTTGGTCCCATTAAATGGGGGTCCAACTATCAAAAGACAGGGCTGTTTTTCAGCTGCAGAGCGCTCCTTATGGATAACAATATGGGCTCAAATTAAATCTTACAGTCCTCTCTCCTCTGTGGTTTAACATCATATCCGTGGTTTGCAAATGTACAGAGCCCAGACTTCTGATTGGCGGTACACCCACCAATCGCCAATCGTGTGGCTTTGTAATGGCAGCATGCCCATCTATCACTTATCCTGTGGCAAGACCCACCTCATTTTCATTCCTCCCAAACACCCCACCCTTTGTGGTTCATACTGGAAAATCTCGCTGAGATGTCATCAGTGAAGACCGAAGTCACGCTGGCACTAGCCTGCCGCCGCCAGCACGGGCCCGACTTCCTGCTTCAGGAAATGGGATTTTTCTGAGGCGTCATGGGGTCTGCGCTTAATTCATTACTGGAGTCGTCCTGGTTTTACTACCGATTTCACTCGGGGGGCTGTACCCACTGTGGCGATCCGTCGCCCTCCATAACCAGAGTCCCAGTGGCTACAGCACCTCTGGTTCACCTAAGCCCAGTGCTCATCTTCAATAAAATGGGCCAGTAATTTTTAACGCCAGCAATTTCTGAATCCATTCCTGGGGGGCCACGAGTCATTGGGTTTTGGTGCACTGCGGCATTGAAAAGTTCTGAGACTGAATTTAAAAACTGCAGACCGTGCGGTCTAAAATCCAAAAAGCATCTGAAGGTGGCCTCCTTTTCTCTTCCCCAGCTATGATGCCACTGCATTATTTTCTTAGAAAAATACAGCACTTTCATACCTTAGTTTCAAATCACTTCGTTTTTTTTTAACTACTATGTTGATCATCCATCTTTGGCTGAGCCAGACTCTTGACGATAGTCATAGAGCCTGGAACATATGTCTTCAAACTCCTTTAGGTTTGCTCTCTTCAGGAAAGCTGAAATTTCAAGCCTGCAAATGGTCAAATCCGCAGGCCATAGTTTTAGTTGTAACGATCGTCATGATGCTGAGGGGCTGGATATTTGAACATGGTGTTGCTTCCAAAATAAACCCTACTAGGAACCGTCAAACCTACTCAGCCACCGGCCCCCAGACCCATGGCTAATATTTTGATGCGCAGTGCTTGTCAGACACCTATAATTTACAGTGCAGACGGGTGATTTCAGAAGTCTGGAGAACCCTGGGTGAAGGACAGTGGCTGGAGCTTGAGGGTGGGTTGGGGGACTGCAGTGCGGGGTGAAGTAGAGGGGTTAGAGGGTGAGGTTGGGTTGAGACGGTATAAATGCTGCAGTGTATATCTGTGGCTGAAAGCTGCTCGTCTTTCTGCCCGTAGCCGAGTGCTCATCTCCACTGACGTGTGGGCCAGAGGGCTTGATGTGCCCCAGGTGTCCCTGATCATCAACTACGACCTGCCCAACAACAGAGAATTGTACATCCACAGGTACGGTTCCCTAAACTCAAAACACAAGCACATGCGCTTGCATCTGCAGAACAGCAGGCTGCAGAATTGTGTCGTGTCTGTATTTTAAATGGCAAAGGCTGTTCCCCCAATCGTTGGGCGAATTGTGCCAGATTCGTTAGTCATCCAAACATTCTCAGCCAATGAAATGGGGCGAATATTTCACATGGGTCATCTTTCGGTGGAACTTTTTGGTGCAATTTTTAATGGTCTCGTCTTGAACGTGTCGTCACGAAGATGGTTGGGGGGGATAAGAGCAAGCTACCCCAGTTCCACCAACTGTTGGGCGAATAACAGCAACTTTCCCTCTGGTTCCAGCAGCGGTTGGGGAAATAAGAGCTACTTTCCTTCCTGTTCCACTAATGATTGGGGGAAAAGCCATTTTGATTTTAAATACTTGGGTCAGTTTATTGGACACAATCTATGCTGGGTCTTTAATTCATGGGTTTTCTTTGGAGAATCTCCATTCAGAATAGAATTGACTTAAATGCTGGACTTGATCTACTGTGTGTGTGGAATTCTTCAGTTCTTACTCCGCACATCTGAGAACTTTTCTCGTAAACATGGTTCAAAGGAAACAGGAGTCCCGCACCCTGTCTAACTTGGAAATGGCATAAATTTTATTGTCAGGGGCCTTGATACAGTGACATTGTATCAAAGCCCCTGACAATAAAACTTTTGCGATTTGCAAGTTGGACAGTGTGCGGGACTCCTTCGTTTCCTTTGAACTGTTCATCCTAGTCTGACGCTCCTGTCGTTAGAAGTAGATGTGCAAAGTGTCCCCTCGTTTGTTCAAGTAAACATGGTGCAATGGAAAAACCACCCCCCAGTGTTGCCAAACATATCAGTAACCTTGATAATGCTGTAGCCGAGTTGCATTTTAGGATCAATTTCAGTACTGTAAAGGTAATTTCAGGATAAATATGACCGCAGCGACCTACAAATTGAAGAATGGGGTTCACTTTAGCCCTGGCAGTAAAATCTTCAGTTTTTGTGAGTTTTGGACCCTGATTCTCTCTCCCCCACACAGGATCGGTCGTTCTGGCCGATACGGGCGTAAGGGTGTCGCCATTAACTTTGTGAAGAATGACGACATTCGTATCCTGCGTGACATCGAGCAGTACTACTCCACGCAAATCGATGAAATGCCCATGAATGGTAAGGACCTGTAAAGCAAAATTGACAATTCATTGGGAGATGGGACCATAGTTACACCTCTGCTGGAAGATCATTCTAAAATTTACAAAACTATTAACCAGCATTTATTGAACATAACAAAAGTCAATGAGTCAAGGAGCATGACATTTTGCACTATGGATTAAAAGCAATGTTATGACTTGAGCCCTTCTTACTGTTGGTGTAAACCTGCAGTGTAGATTTACTGTTCAGCATTTGTCCAAGTCAAAATGCAGAACGTGATGGCTTCTTCAGAGGAACGTCCTGACCATTCTAAACTTTCCTCTTTCAGTTGCTGACTTGATCTGAGGGAGAGCGATGGGTGCGGTGGGAACCCCTTCAGAAGACCTATTTTCGTATTTGTTTCCTTTTCATTAAAAATGTCTTGAGCTTGTTTTTATGATATTTGGGAATCTGCCTATAATATTGCTAGAATTCATTCCCTTTAAGTTTGCGGTTGATGTCAGTTCACTTTTGTAAATAAAGCCATTGGTTTACGAACCTGTCACACGATTCAGAGATGGATCTTTTCAGTTTGTGGAACTTAAGTGAGATATGAAGACCTCAGTATGGAGGTGAGCGCCTGTTTACTGAAGTATCAGTTGAGACCTGGCCTATTTGACTAAAGTGGACATGGGCCAGTTACTCCTGGAGTAAATATCCAGTGGGATTATAGCAGGATAAAGAGGTTTACTGTTGAGCCTTTGTTCCTGCATTTCACTGAAACACGAGTTTGAAGAAAATGCACTATTGGCTTTTCTTAAAAAGTGGGCAAAATTCTCATTTCCTGGGGTAAGAGCTTGGCATCTTTTGATGACTCACGGAAGTTACGGGAACAGATATCAGTTTCCCCGTTTCTATCAAGCTTGAGTTCTTCGTGATCTTCATTTGTCCTGCAACCGAACTTCTACCAGCTGTACAGAGGGTTGTAAAATCCAGAGGTCAATCATGCACTGGATCAATGGATATTAACTGAGCCCCATGAGGTAATTTTTCCTCAAAACTTGACCCACCCTAGTTACTTAGGATCACTGGGCAGTGGGCACACTGAGGCACTGAGCTAGGACGACGTCTGGCGCAGTAGTCGCCCTACGATTCGTGTTTTGGGGTGGAAGGAAACCCCCACGGGGAGAGAATACAAGGCCTCATGCAGAGAGGCACTGACATGGCAGCCCCACCCATTTTGGTCTTATTGGAGCAGTGTTCCCAAAATAATCTGGACATATTGGCGAGGCAAGCAGTTCTCTCAGTCTCACCGACAGCTGACAAACCAGAATTAGGATGATACAGATTGTAATTCACTGGGAGCAGAAATGCACCAATAAAGAACATAGACTCAAGTCATTTGGGACTTTATTCAGTACAGTACTTGCTCATTCGATGGCTGCATTTGCAGGTTTAGGTCTCTGTGGTTGTGAACCCAAGTACAAGCATTTATTAGCAAGACTGCCTAAAGGGCAGAACCGAGGGTTCTGTGCAGCAGTGGCACCGTACAAACGAGCTCATGCTCTGACACTGATGTTTTAAGTCCCGAAGTGGTCATGCAAAGGCTGGGTTTTTGGGCTGAAGCAGCAAGACCTTCCTCATGACCAGAAATAGCAATTCTGCCCTCATAGTCTTATCAATTCACAGACCAATCAGCAATGAAAAGCTAAAGGAACTGGAGAGTAAAATCACTTTTACCATGGAACGAAATTAAGAAATGCAGAGATCACATGAGCACTATCTATATAGAGAATGGTCATAATTTAATTCCAACTTTATTTTTTAAAACAAGCCAAAACATACACTTAATATTGACAACATTTAAAATTAAAATTAGAGCTACAATATACAATTTGCATTTGCCACTGAGGACAATTTAACGAGATTCATGACTTACAGTATCTGCGGTCTTCAGTCAGCAAAGCCGCAAAAACACAGCCCAATTTAAACGTGGTGCTCCACTGTATTCAGGTTCTGGTATAAACCAGTGGTCTCCAACTATGTTCCTGGGGGGGCGGGGGCTAGTAAGGTTTTCCACTCCAAACAAAGAAACGCTCACCTCAATTCCCACTTGGAGATCTTGAGCGACAAACTGGCCGAACCGGGTTTGCTGACCTACCTGATGGTAGGTCTCGAGGAACAGGGCTGGAGACCACGGATGTTAAGAAAAGTGTCCAATACATCCAATGTGAGATGATGGCCATGTCTAGCAACTTACCCCTCGTATGGGAAATGCCAAGAACCACCAATACATCAGGGCAAGAAAAACTTGCGGAACGCACCCCCCCAGAGCTCATAACTAATCTTGAAGTTCTTCCATAAACACCTTCACTGTAGACCTTATGCAACTGCCTGGCCAATAGAGATAAAAGTATTCACTGAATACAGAGCGTAAAACCGTCATAACTGCCCGTCCGAGTCTATAACAGTATTCTACATGTTACAGTTGTGGCAGCAGTAAAACCGCAATTATCAACTCAAAACCAGCATTATTCAAACATATACACAGATGTAAATGACAGTCAGTGGAATGACACGACTAATTTCATCGTTATACAAGTATAACAGACTTTTATTTTCGACGGGTTCCATCGGTTTCAATAACTTCAAGATGCCCTTCAAAAAGCCTCTGTACGAAGCATTGTTTTCATGGGTTGTGCATTGCAGTTCTTAAATTAAATCGTATTATCATTTAATATAGATAGAGAAGTTCGTTTTAATCTTGTATTGAAAATAAATTACAGAAAAATAAGCTTAAAATGCAACAGAAGACTGACAAAACAAATTGAAGACACTCTTACATTCCTTTCAAAGATGCTTGACTAGAAAGGGGGGCGGGGAAATCACGGTGCTCAAGACCCGTTAAACTTTACAAATATCAAAAAAAAAAGCAATCTGACAGTGATAATCCACAAAAAGAAATTCCTTTACATTAGCTGTATCTTATCCTACCACAGAACCATTGGATTTTCATCAAACTACAGAAACATATACAAAAATGATATTTATATATTTATATCATATACATGCCCTACTCGTTACAGATTAAAAATAATTGAATGAACCACACAGAATGGGTATATTTGGATGGAATAGTCAGAACTGGCATATGGAAGGAAGGGGTGGGTAGAGTTACAGAGGAGGCATCGGCAAGTGCAGGGGGCGTTTTAATCACGCGCCGAGGGCAGGTTTGTAGGGTTTATAAAGGAGGAACAAAGGTAAGGAGGTGCGTCACCTGTAGTGTCTTCCCTTGAGAAACCGTTTCACCGCTGTGACTAGCATTGCAGGCAGAGGTGTAATAAGACAGGCTGAGAAAGTGTCGGTCCTACAACAGCATTGTGTCACTGAAACCTGGATTTGCCAATGACAGCACGTCTTCAGCTAGGAGGTAGAACCAATTAGTGAAATTAACTGGCTGAGTTAACCGGTGGACAAAAGATGTTGCAGAACTTATACTTAGTGACCTGTGGACATTCCACCTCTGCCTGGTGGAGCACATGAAGGCATGCAGTGGTTGTAACACTAATACCAGAGTATTTTATTCATGGCCGAGGAAGTATGTGTAAGGGGGGGGGGGGGGGGGGGCGGGGTGTAAGAGGCAGGAAAAACTGCTGCCCACCCCCGAATAATGACTATTAAAAGAATTTTATTTCTCAAGCTGAGTGAATGGAGAACAGCTGTTCCAACATCTCCTGCAGTTCCCCCGGCCCGTTCCAGGCATTTTGGTTCATTCCACCTCAAGAGCAGCGGATAGAACTAAAGGGCTCTGGCTAGTCGAATCATGGATGGGTGCAGTGGATAAATGAGCATCAGTCAGTCTGAGGGGACCAGAGGACAGGTTTGAACCACTGCAGCAGTCGGGGATCTTTAATAGGCCTCGAAATCTTCACTAATGTGCACCAACAATAGGTCCATAATCATTCTCATCTGCAGGACTCACTTCCTCTGGTTTTCAGAATCGCACATTTTAAGTCAGCTTTCCAAAAAAAATTAATAAATAAATGCCCTACTCATTCGTGCACCTTTCGACTGGTACAAGGACCATGAGATATTGCAGCTTCAGTATAACACATGATCACAGACCATCACTGGCTTGTTTATGGACAGGGTCTGCAGTGCTTCTGTGACTGAACACCGTTAAATGACTGGCTTCCTCCACAAGATATTCTCACAACAGCTTCCAGAAAAGCAGCACTTCAGAATTGTTTTGTTTTTGATATGTTTGGCCTAATGCTGCAGCCTACCAATTTGCTAGCCAAGCTAACAATAAACTGGCAGCTAACTAGCAGTGGGCAGGTTAATGTTTGAATTGTTTTTGTACGTTTAGGAGGACAGGAGATGCATTAAATCGCATGGGTGTGCAAAAAAGAACCCTGGGATAGCTTCACCATCAGTAAGACCAGAGACAGATAGGCTAGGCTAAAAAAGAGAGGCAAGCCTCGTTTTCCCTGAAATGGTACAAACAAAATAAATGCAGCGGTGTTAAAGAAAATGGGGAGAAAATGAAAGGCAAACACAAACCTGCAACACCAACCCCTCACTGGTAAAACGATTTCAGAAACTGAAGTATGGGTGACAAATTCAACAAAAACGCACCACTTTGTAGAAGTAAATGTCCTGATTCTGGGAGATGTACATGTACTGTGCGAGTGTGGTGGGGGGGGACCAACATCCAATGAGAAGAGGCGGAATTCGGAAAAGCTAAGATTAAAGGGTGTAAACTTTGGTTGGCGCAGCTCCGTGGGCTAAGATGAGCTAGCGCTCTCTCGCTCTCGTCTCTCTAGAACAGACGATGGGTCAGTTTGCCTTTAACTTGGTCGGCTGCTGCGTCACCTGCTCTGTAAGACTGGCCTTGATGGAGTTTGCCACAGTCTGCCTAATGTTATCCTCCATAAAGTGATCGCCCAAAGGCTTCAACACCTACAGAGAGAGAAATGCAGACGGAGAGAGAGACAGAGAGAGAGAGAGAGAGAAGGGAGGTGAAGGAGAACAAAATGAGTGGTCGGGAATAAAGGAATGAAAAAAGATGAATCACTCAAATTAACACAAGGACAAAAGACAAAAAAGACGAAGTGAAGGTTCACTGAAACATGCAATATTTCATCCCATTTAAAAAAAAACAAAAAAAAAAACAAAACTGCGATGGCTCAGATGTGAACTGAACATATGGAAATATATAACAGTATACAATCCAGCAGCTCTCCCCCAACCCTCCCTCTCCCCAAAAAATGAAAAAACCAACCCACCCCTTCACAGTACAAAACGGAGGGGGGAAATCAAAGATGAAGGTGCCAACCTGTGTTGTGTATGCAGTGTGAACCCAGGTCACACACTCTCAGTTTAAATCTACGCCAGCATGGCCAATCAACCATGAACTACTGAAAATTAAATTAACGTGGAAAAATAATTGCACAAAAATTGAAACAAAAAATTGAAGTAGTAGCTATTTTGTCTTCTTGATATTGTTGTTTGAGGACAGTCTCTTTCTCTGGGCTGGTATGAAGGCGCGCCACGAGATTCGACTCCGGGCCAGCTCAAAGAGTTTGGAAAAGACCTAAAAGGGAATTGTGGGAGTGTTAGCAGCAGAACAGCATCTGCGCAAGTTGAATTTTAACGATAAAAACGAAACCGCGGGAGCAACAAGGCGGTGGAGCCAACAGATGATTGGGTGGGTGGAAATCGCCCCTCACCTTTTTTGGAGTCCTCTGTGTGAGCAGAAAAGTGAGCAGAGAAGGCAAACGTTAGGAGGGAAAGCAGCGACAGACAAACTACATCCAGCCCAGATCAAAACTGCTACAACAGGCAAGACCAGTACTGCAAAAAATATTTCTCGGAATGTTACTAGGTAGAGACTGCATGACCAAGACAAACGTAACTAATTAGCGGTTTTCACAACAATTAATTTTGGGGTGAGGTTTTATGTGAATTGTCAGTGAGTATAGAAGTCATCAGCCGAGGCTCCAAGGCCAAGCTGTTAACGGGTTAACCATAATACAGAACTTCTGGAATAAAATGCAATGGTCTTGCGCAGCTGATGGCGGTTTTAGGTCTGCGCTGGTCTTTACAAGTCTGTTAGTACAAAAGAAAACAGCTGATCGCGGGATGCCAAAAATCACTGGGCTGGCGAAACGGACGCTGCAAAATCTGAAAAGGTGGTGGTGGTGGTGGTGGGTGGGTCGGTGGGTGGGTGAGGGGGGGGGGGGTGGAGGGCTGGGTTAATTTTCGGTGATGGAACCGGAATCAGCATGTGGGTAGGGTTCTGCACACGAACGCGCGATGATCAACAGCATACTTGCACAACATCACATCACACAATAACAAGGAGAAAAAATAAAAATAAAAATATAAATTAAAAAACTGAAAACTAAAACACAGGTCATATTCTGGAAAATTCTCTGGCCATCACAGTGCATTATCAAATTTGACCCACCAAAAATCGCTCATCTGACTTTTTTTTTTTTTTTTTTTTTTTAAAGGGAGGTAGTGGGGGTTGCAGTATTGATGTTCATTCCCACTGCTTAAAGGAGGAACACAAAGTACTTTCAAATATGACTCCATATTTAAGGTCAGCACAGTTCCACCTACCTGCTCCCACAAAGTTTCCGCCACGTGGTCGATGATCGTCCCCAAGTCGCGGAACTCTCCGGAGTATTTCACGTAAGCCCAGACACAGAGTGACAGCAGAGCCACGCCCATCACAAGGTTACAGAGGGCGGCCACAGTGTTCAAGCCCACAAATCCAGTCACGCCCGAGATGATGTACATGGCGAACATGACGGCGAAGAGCGTGGCGGGCGTTCGAGCAGCATAGAAGATGTTCTTGCTGTCGTTGTGCTTGATGAAGCTGGCGTAGGCCTCGTCTAGCTCCGTCTCCAGCTGATCCTGGTACCGCCGGCAAAACTCCTCACCGCCCATCTTCTTAACCGCCCGAAACTGCTGCACGGAGCGCTCCTTAAACTCCTCGTGACTTCGCTCCAGGTCCGCTGGGGCGATGTAGGGTTTGTCACCCCCACACACCTGGACGTGCATGGCAGAGACTATTTCAGTAATCGGCTAACCAGCCCATCAGCTAATAAAACTGCTATCTAATCGATTCTCTGAGCAAATCTTTCAATGCATTAGCAGGTTTAATTAGCCAATCGGGCCACCATCCAGGCAATAAACAAACTAGTCAACCTACTGAGGTGACAAAAGTCAGGTGTACAAACAAAAAATTCCTCATTGATGACAGAATTTTCCATAATTTTACAGCTGCCATCAATTAGCTTTACATCCCACAGAAGCTAAACATGGATTTTCTTGATCTGCAGTCACCCATGATTTACCTCATTTTAATTTTAACGACATGCTTCATCATCCACTCGGTTACTGCAGCAAGCTTCAGTTTCACGTTAGGAATCTCCCAACCTCTCGCCATCAAACAAAATTTAAAATGCAAGACAGCCTAATAAGCTAACCAATTAGAAATAAAAAGTTACGAAACTAGTTGGTGCCCTTTAAAAATCACCTCATACTATTAGGCCACTTTAAAAAAAATACTATCAGTGACAGCATAAATGAAGCTTTCCTGAAGCATGAGGCTTTGTTGCCGGTTGTGAAGAAAATGAGTGCCTTCACTAGAGTCCTCTGTGCAGGTCAAAATGATTCTAACCACTGATCTTTAAGAACTGGTTAGCTGATGAGGTCATAATTTTGAAGTAACCGTGCCGCCATATTGGTATGCCCAACTATAATCTCTCAGAACATTACTCACATTGAACACGTTGCAGCCAAAGATATAATTAAATGAGAAGATATCTTTTCACAGACACGGAAGAGGCAGTATTTTATGTTTCCTCCTCAGATCGACCTGACTGTACGAAAAATGCCTCAAGGACCGCAGATTTAACTACAGTAGGCAGCAGTTGTACGGGCCTTTAACATTTTCTATGAACAACATCACCATTTGACAATATGCACATACCGATGAGTGCGTTCCATAGGAAATCTATAAGGATTTTTCTACATCTCGCCTGAGTGGGGCAGTGGTACAACGAAATTGAAGTGCAAAGTCAGTGAGACTGAAGACAAGACGTCAATCCTGCTCGTATTATTATTCAGTGTGGGGGGGATTTAAGAACTTGAAAAAATAAATTGGCCGTAAGCTCGCATCTTGCCAACCGTTGTCTTTATTTCAGAAACACAGGGTGTGAGATTCGATCACGCATAACGCATGTGTCAGTCCCGGCGGATGTCTTGTATCGAGTTCTCTTGCGTGTCTTCACTCAGTAGCTGCCGTGAAGCTGGGCTAATTTTCCTACGAAGTGAAAGTGCGTTCGCTGAAGAGAACACAATGTAAACTTATCAAGGTCGCTAAATTAACGTTCGTATGAGAAGTGAAGTGAGTTGGGCGTTGCGGAGACAATGTAAAACTGCCTGCCATTCATTGTTGAGCGTGAATCACATCATCTATTTAAGTAGCTCTGACGTTATATCATAATTGATAACCAGGCATAATTAAATTTGTCCGTCAACGGTAATTGAGTGTCAGCAGAACGTTAGCCTTTTTTAGTGCTGGCGTAAATTAGCCTTAATGATTTGACCAGCCAACACCTGGTTTGGGTGTCTAGTTAGTCTGGTCTCATGTTATAGACCGCGTTTCACAGCACCTTGACTGGATTATCTAGTAATTTATGCCGTGTGACATTGATTGATCTCGTTAACTTCAGTTCTGTAATCTAAGAAGCTTTAGGCTACCTGATGGATCAGTTAGCGAACATTAATATGAAGGGTTCCAATAATAAACGTTCGCTGGGCTAACGCTGACACATTATCTGCCGTTAAGGTAGATCACCAGTGGCCAATAATAAACAATATATTATTTGAAATTCATTTATGTGTATCCGTCTTCACTACAGCCAGTGCATCGTCTGGCCGCATCCCCCCAAAAAATGTCGCTCTGCTTTGGAAAGCTGCACATCAGCGTTCTCTGCCATAGAATACTAAATAACGGTTGCTTACTACCGGGCATGGTAAGATGGCCGCTCTATCACTTCCGCTTGCTTCAACCTCCCAGACGCACTTCTCCATCACATCAGCAATCCAGTTATTCTATATAGATCAGTGATTCGAACACAAAATGGAGTTTAATGTTTAAGATTGCAAAGATCCCTGAATTAAAGGACTAATTTTTGGACTAACCTCACCACTTCCATTATCTGAATTACAACAATAACACAGTTTATAATGGCAACTGTAATAACATGCTAGGACAATAATTATATACATATCTTATTGGAGGCGATCAAAATCAAAACATTCCCAGTCGTGGGAAAACTTTAGTCAATTCCAAGAAAAATGTAACCTCTAAGCTCATGCGCCAATCTCTTAATCAGAAACCACCCACAAAATGAGGGATTTAGATTCCTTATATATTGGAATTCCAAAATTTAACATTAAAGCGAACACCATGGAGATGCTCAGAAGGTCATCTATGTGGTCACAGTCTTGAAATGAAACAAGGTTTGAACCAAAGCTTCGGTAGCAACTCTGCCCCCGTAATCCATGCACATTTCAAAGTGTCCAAACCGGATGCAACATCACTACCTAATAGCCAAGCACAATTATATTTGGCCAACGTTTGCTCACATTAGATCTAGGAAGCCAGCAAACAAACTAATAAACCTCGTCATCTAGTCATCAGCCTAGCTTGCTACCCAGCCAAATAACCGCAACTTGTTGTTCCTATGGACTCAACAAGGAAAATAATCACCAATTCATATCACCATGTTCGAGAGCTCATAGCAGCCAGGCATGAGGCAGGCCAATTCAGTAGCAAGAAATATCAACTAGCAAGAGAGTAATAAATTACTGACAATATATTAAAAAAAGAAAAAAATTTCCCCAACTAACCGTTTCCTCCATCTGATCGGTCTGTGTAAGGTAACAGTTGCAAATTACCTTGTACAGAGCATCTGATTGACCGGGAACAACTTGCAGCATCTCTTTACAGGAAAGTTTGTGAAATGGAATACAAACTGCAGAAGTGTAAAACCTTTAACTGACAAATTTGATGTGCCTGCGTGTATCCATGCACCCTACAGGTAAACTGGCCAGCATACCGGCTTGTAAAATAATTTCCAATTCACGTAATGGCAGAAAATGTCAATATCCTAAAATAAATTTCCTAAGTAATTTTACTTCAGACACCAGTAGTGAACAAGTGATAATGTTGCCACCTCAATGCCTTATGGTCAACCAACTAAGTAATCACCTCTGGCCATCGAAGAACACACCAGGAGGGCGATTTAATTAGTCAATGATCAATTCATCATCATCTAAATATGTAAAAACTCTCGTCACCCCCCAAACATAAACAAAGAACCCGAGTCAACCAATCCACAACTAGAATCAGCACACCAACCATGCAATCAGCCAGTCAATTCGCGACTCTGTTTTTCAATCAAAAAGCCAAAAGTATAATGACAATAGTCCAAGTTCTGGACCAGTGGAAAGCCCCAGACCCCTCTGAGCACTGGCCCCTGGCTGAGGGCCCTCACTCACCTGCTCCATGTTTTTGTTGTACGCGTCTTTAGCTCCTGCAACGGCCGCCAGGTTATTCGCCTCGGCTGTGGCCTGCATGACCACACAAACAGAAGAGTCAAACTCGCCTCAGCAGACCTCAACAGCACATCGGACGGTCTTGCATGTGCACGTCGAACTGACCCGCACTTGGTAACTGGTGTTACCACTGTAATAATTTACATTTTTGGGTTCGAACGAGACACCATTCATGAAACGCTAACATACTTGCAACATGGACTTTGGGTGGGGCAATTCTTCGCCTTGATAGATTTTGATGTAGGCCTAGAGGGCAGAAAAAGGTCATTTAGTTCTCAGTGTGTAATCCGACCAAATAGAAGAAAACTTGACATATTTAAACTAACTCACTTTAAAGTACTCCACCAAATCTCTACATGTGACTTTGGCTCCACCAATTTCTTTTTCAACCAAATTCTCCGGGGATAGCAGCAGAGGCACGAGATTCTTAAGCTCTTTCTTAAACTCGTCGTCGATATCTGCGGGAAAAACCAAACCACAGCATCAATCAAAAGGCACATTAAACACTCAAATTGGCAATATACTCCCGGAAATCCTGATTTAAGTCAATGTTAAACAATTGCACAGAATGCAGACTGCTGTGATTAAAAACGGTACCGTATGACTGCTGGAATTTTCATGTTATTTAAACCCATTTTGGTTATTTTAAAAAGCAGCTACGGAAAACAATACACTTGATTGCTGTGGGTTTTTTCTTCAAACAGCTGAAGGCAGCAACAATTATGGCCTCAAATGAGCCATCACTGTGCCGCAGCACACCTCATCACATGTGTGACACAAAGTAAATTGAGGAAATGCCACTTAAAATGATTTACAGCGGAGCCAAAATGACAGCGGAAATTCTGCTTAATTGATCCTCCTCGGGCTGAGAAATGCATGACGATTCATTTGAATTACATTACATTCTCAGATATAAAATGTTTTAACTTTTGCAAATGTGTAAATCTAAATACCCTAAAATGGTACAAGGTAAGAGGTAAATAGTCCCGAGTATTTAAAAAAAAAAAAGGGGGGCAAAAATAAATTAATGAATAAAAGTTTGAATTCGCAGGATTGAGTCCAAAACATGTACTCTACCCTGTGACAATTCTCTCTCTTCCCCCCCCCCCCAAAAAAAACTGGGGACAGAGTCGAAATTTTTGGAATTCACTAAAAGCTAATTGGTGAAATGTAAGGGGCTGTACCATTTAAGCGGCCATCGAAGTTGGGGTTGGTGGCGACTCTGAGGCCGGGGTGGGGCAGCAGGAAGCAGCCGATGTTGGAGAAGCAGGAGTGGATGTGTTTCCTCACGTTCTGCAGCTCCTCATGCTGGTTCTGCTTCACCTGCAGCCATGAGGAACAGTTACTCCAAAACCTGACCAACTACACCAACGCTCTCACCCAAACTACTCCTGCAGCCATGAGGAACAGTTACTCCAAAACCTGTCCAACTACACCAACACTCTCACCCAAACTACTCCTGCAGCCATGAGGAACAGTTACTCCAAAACCTGACCAACTACACCAACACTCTCACCCAAACTACTCCTGCAGCCATGAGGAACAGTTACTCCAAAACCTGACCAACTACACCAACACTCTCACCCAAACTACTCCTGCAGCCATGAGGAACAGTTACTACAAAACCTGCCCAACTACACCAACACACTCACCCAAACTACTCCTGCAGCCATGAGGAACAGTTACTCCAAAACCTGCCCAACTACACCAATACTCTCACCCAAACTACTCCTGCAGCCATGAGGAACAGTTACTCCAAAACCTGCCCAACTACACCAACACTCTCACCCAAACTACTCCTGCAGCCATGAGGAACAGTTATTCCAAAACCTGACCAACTACACCAACACTCAGCCAAACTACTCCTGCAGCCATGAAGAACAGTTACTCCAAAAACTGCCCAACTACACCAACACTCTCACCCAAACTACTCCTGCAGAAATGAGGAACAATTATTCCAAAACCTGCCAAACTACACCAATACTCGCCCAAACTACTCCTGCAGCCATGAAGAACAGTAACTCCAAAACCTGCCCAACTACACCAATAATCTCACCCAAACTACTCCTGCAGCAATGAGGAACAGTTATTCCAACACCTGCCCAACTACACCAATACTCTCACCCAAACTACTCCTGCAGCCATGAAGAACAGTTATTCCAACACCTGCCCAACTACACCAACAATCTCACCCAAACTACTCCTGCAGCCATGAGGAACAGTTACACCAAAACCTGCCCAACTACACCAATACTCTCACCAACTACTGCTGAAGCCATGAGGAACAGTTATTCCAAAAGGTATTCCAAAACCTGCCCAACTACACCAATACTCTCACCCAAACAACTCCTGCAGCCATGAAGAACAGTTACTCCAAAACCTGTCCAACTACACCAACACTCTCACCCAAACTACTCCTGCAGCCATGAGGAACAGTTACTCCAAAACCTGCCCAACTACACCAATACTCTCACCCCAACTACTGCTGCAGCCATGAAGAACAGTTACTCCAAAACCTGCCCAACTACACCAATACTCTCACCCAAACTACTCCTGCAGCCAAGAAGAACAGTTACTCCAAAACCTGCCCAACTACACCAACAATCTCACCCAAACTACTCCTGCAGCCATGAGGAACAGTTACTCCAAAACCTGTCCAACTACACCAATACTCTCACCCCAACTACTGCTGAAGCCATGAGGAACAGTTATTCCAAAAGGTATTCCAAAACCTGCCCAACTACACCAATACTCACACCCAAACTACTCCTGCAGCCATGAAGAACAGTTACTCCAAAACCTGTCCAACTACACCAACACTCTCACCCCAACTACTGCTGCAACCATGAAGAACAGTTACTCCAAAACCTGCCCAACTACACCAACACTCTCACCCAAACTACTCCTGCAGCCATGAAGAACAGTTACTCCAAAACTTGCCAAACTACACCAATACTCTCACCCCAACTACTGCTGAAGCCATGAGGAACAGTTATTCCAAAAGGTATTCCAAAACTTGCCCAACTACACCAATACTCTCACCCAAACTACTCCTGCAGCCATGAAGAACAGTTACTCCAAAAGGTATTCCAAAACCTGCCCAACGATACCAACAATCTCACCCAAACTACTCCTGCAGCCATGAGGAACAGTTACTCCAAAACCTGTCCAACTACACCAACAATCTCACCCAAACTACTCCTGCAGCCACGAGGAACAGTTACTCCAAAGCCTGCCCAACTACACCAATACTCTCACCCAAACTACTCCTGCAGCCATGAAGAACAGTTACTCCAAAACCTGACCAACTACACCAACACTCTCACCCAAACCACTCCTGCAGCCATAAACAGTTACTCAAAAACCTGCCCAACTACACCAATACTCTCACCCAAACTACTCCTGCAGCCAAGAGGAACAGTTACTCCAAAACCTGCCCAACTACACCAATACTCTCACCCAAACTACTCCTGCAGCCATAAAAAACAGTTACTCCAAAACCTGCACAACTACACCTATACTCTCACCCAAACTACTCCTGCAGCCATAAGAAACAGTTACTCCAAAACCTGCCCAACTACACCTATACTCTCACCCAAACTACTCCTGCAGCCATGAGGAACAGGTACTCCAAAACCTGCCTAATTACTCCTGCAGCCATGAGGAACAGTTACTCCAAAACCTGCCCAACTACACCAATACTCTCACCCAAACTACTCCTGCAGCCATGAAGAACAGTTACTCCAAAACCTGTCCAACTACACCAACACTCTCACCCAAACTACTCCTGCAGCCATGAGGAACAGTTACTCCAAAACCTGCCCAACTACACCAATACTCTCACCCCAACTACTGCTGCAGCCATGAAGAACAGTTACTCCAAAACCTGCCCAACTACACCAATACTCTCACCCAAACTACTCCTGCAGCCAAGAAGAACAGTTACTCCAAAACCTGCCCAACTACACCAATAATCTCACCCAAACTACTCCTGCAGCCATGAAGAACAGTTATTCCAAAACCTGCCCAACTACACCAACAATCTCACCCAAACTACTCCTGCAGCCATGAGGAACAGTTACTCCAAAACCTGTCCAACTACACCAATACTCTCACCCCAACTACTGCTGAAGCCATGAGGAACAGTTATTCCAAAAGGTATTCCAAAACCTGCCCAACTACACCAATACTCACACCCAAACTACTCCTGCAGCCATGAAGAACAGTTACTCCAAAACCTGTCCAACTACACCAACACTCTCACCCCAACTACTGCTGCAACCATGAAGAACAGTTACTCCAAAACCTGCCCAACTACACCAACACTCTCACCCAAACTACTCCTGCAGCCATGAAGAACAGTTACTCCAAAAGGTATTCCAAAACCTGCCCAACGATACCAACAATCTCAACCA
The DNA here is from genome assembly GCA_029721435.1 of Gymnothorax reevesii. Taxonomy (NCBI): domain Eukaryota; kingdom Metazoa; phylum Chordata; class Actinopteri; order Anguilliformes; family Muraenidae; genus Gymnothorax; species Gymnothorax reevesii. The sequence continues at coordinate 96,457,505 of CM056582.1, read as the reverse complement.
AACTACTCCTGCAGCCATGAGGAACAGTTACTCCAAAACCTGTCCAACTACACCAACAATCTCACCCAAACTACTCCTGCAGCCACGAGGAACAGTTACTCCAAAGCCTGCCCAACTACACCAACACTCTCACCCAAACCACTCCTGCAGCCATAAACAGTTACTCAAAAACCTGCCCAACTACACCAATACTCTCACCCAAACTACTCCTGCAGCCAAGAGGAACAGTTACTCCAAAACCTGCACAACTACACCTATACTCTCACCCAAACTACTCCTGCAGCCATAAAAAGTTACTCAAAAACCTGCCCAACTACACCAATACTCTCAAACAAAATACTCCTGCAGCCATGAGGAACAGGTACTCCAAAACCTGCCCAACTACTCCTGCAGCCATGAGGAACAGTTACTCCAAAACCTGCCCATCTACACCTATACTCTCACCCAAACTACTCCTGCAGCCATGAGGAACAGTTACTCCAAAACCTGCCCAACTACACCTATACTCTCACCCAAACTACTCCTGCAGCCATGGAGAACAGGTACTCCAAAACCTGCCCAACTACTCCTGCAGCCATGCGCAACAGTTACTCCAAAACCTGACCAACTAGACCAACACTCTCACCCAAACTACTCCTGCAGCCATGAGGGAGAGTTACTCCAAACCCTGCCCAACTACTCCTGCAGCCATGCGCAACAGTTACTCCAAAACCTGACCAACTACACCAATACTCTCACCCAAACCACTCGTGCAGCCATGAGGAACAGTTATTCCAAAACCTGCCCAACTACACCAACAATCTCACCCAAACTACTCCTGCAGCCATAAAGAACAGTTATTCCAAAACCTGCCCAACTACACCAACAATCTCACCCAAACTACTCCTGCAGCCATAAAGAACAGTTATTCCAAAACCTGCCCAACTACACCAATACTCTCACCCAAACTACTCCTGCAGCCATGAGGAACAGTTACTCCAAAACCTGCCCAACTACACCAATACTCTCACCCAAACTACTCCTGCAGCCATGAGGAACAGTTACTCCAAACCTGCCCAACTACGCCAACACTCACCCAAACTACTCCTGCAGCCATGAGGAACAGTTTCTCCAAAACCTGCCCAACTACGCCAACACTCTCACCCAAACTACTCCTGCAGCCATGAGGAACAGTTAGCCCAAAACCTGCCCAACTACACCAACACTCTCACCAAAACTACTCCTGCAGCCATAAAGAACAGTTATTCCAAAACCTGCCCAACTACACCAACACTCTCCCCCAAACTACTCCTGCAGCCATGAGGAACAGTTATTCCAAAACCTGACCAACTACACCAACACTCTCCCCCAAACTACTCCTGCAGCCATGAGGAACAGTTATTCCAAAACCTGACCAACTACACCAACACTCTCACCCAAACTACTCCTGCAGCCATGAAGAGCAGTTACTCCAAAACCTGACCAACTACACCAACACTCTCACACAAACTACTCCTGCAGCCATGAGGAACAGTTACTCCAAAACGTGACCAACTACACCAACACTCTCACCCAAACTACTCCTGCAGCCATGAGGGACAGTTACTCCAAACCCTGCCCAACTACCTCTGCAGCCATGAAGAACAGTTACTCCAAACTCTGCCCAACTACACCGACACTCTCACCCAAACTACTCCTGCAGCCATGACAAACAGTTATTCCAAAACCTGCCCAACTACACCAACACTCTCACACAAACTACTCCTGCAGCCATGAGGAACAGTTACTCCAAAACCTGACCAACTACACCAACACTCTCACACAAACTACTCCTGCAGCCATGAGGAACAGTTACTCCAAAACGTGACCAACTACACCAACACTCTCACCCAAACTACTCCTGCAGCCATGAGGAACAGTTACTCCAAAACGTGACCAACTACACCAACACTCTCACCCAAACTACTCCTGCAGCCATGAGGGACAGTTACTCCAAACCCTGCCCAACTACCTCTGCAGCCATGAAGAACAGTTACTCCAAAACCTGCCCAACTACACCGACACTCTCACCCAAACTACTCCTGCAGCCATGACAAACAGTTATTCCAAAACCTGCCCAACTACACCAATACTCTCACCCAAACTACTCCTGCAGTCATGAGGAACAGTTACTCCAAAACCTGCCCAACTACGCCAATACTCTCACCCAAACTACTCCTGCAGCCATGAGGAACAGTTACTCCAAAACCTGCCCAACTACGCCAACGCTCTCACCCAAACTACTCCTGCAGCCATGAGGAACAGTTTCTCCAAAACCTGGCCAACTACACCAATACTCTCACCCAAACTACTCCTGCAGCCATGAGGAACAGTTACTCAAAAACCTGCCCAACTACGCCAACAATCTCACCCAAACTACTCCTGCAGCCATGAGGGATAGTTACTCCAAACCCTGCCCAACTACTTCTGCAGCCATGAAGAACAGTTACTCCAAACCCTGCCCAACTACACCAACACTCTCACCCAAACTACTCCTGCAGTCACGAGGAACAGTTACTCCAAAACCTGACCAACTACACCAACACTCTCACCCAAACTACTCCTGCAGCCATGAGGAACAGTTCTTCCAAACCCTGCCCAACTACACCAACACTCTCCCCCAAACTACTCCTGCAGCCATGAGGAACAGTTATTCCAAAACCTGCCCAACTACACCAACACTCTCACCCAAACTACTCCTGCAGCCATGAAGAGCAGTTACTCCAAAACCTGACCAACTACACCAACAGTCTCCCCCAAACTACTTTTGCAGCCATGAAGAGCAGTTACTCCAAAACCTGCCAACTACACAAACACTCACACCCAAACTACTCCTGCAGCCATGAGGGACAGTTACTCCAAACCCTGCCCAACTACTTCTGCAGCCATGAAGAACAGTTACTCCAAAACCTGCTCAACTACACCAACACTCTCACCCAAACTACTCCTGCAGCCATAAAGAACAGTTATTCCAAAACCTGACCAACTACACCAACACACTCACACAAACTAATCCTGCAGCCATAAAAATAAAGAAGCCCCGTCACCCCAAAACCAACCCAACTAAGCCAACATTCACACAAACTAAACTACTCCTCCTGCAGCCATGGAAAAGCTGGGGAGCTCCGTTACTCCAACACCAGCCAAGCCAAGGCCCCAGGCCGGACTCAAACCCTCAGCCTTCTTGCTGTGAGGCTGCAGTGCAAGCCAGAAAATATTAGGATTTTAAATTTCTTGTCAAGTAGGGAATCGAAGCAGTTTTTTTTCCCTTCCACTGCCTTCACTTGACATTCGCATTTCTACCAACAAGGCGGTGATGTTGGGGGTTTCAGAGACTACATTTCAAATTCAAAACAACTCAGACTAAAACCGGACAGGTTTACTCAGCTGAATGGCAGTTATTTCAGTCCCTAAAACTAAAATTGTGAATGCAGCGAAAGCCCATCTCCACTCCCGAACCAAATCAAACAGAAAACTTCCTGTTTGGCAGATGAAGTACCAAGCCGTAGCTGGATTATACCCTCCACTACTCGAGTCGTCCTCATACACACTCGATTCTACCAAGTACCCAATCATCTGTCCGACTGGAGATGGGCAGCTCTGGTCCTGAAGGGCCACGGTTTAGCGTTAGCGTTTCTTCCCAAATGATTCATTCATTGCTAATTGGTTAAAGGGCCTAAGCACTTCTGTTCTGAAGGAGTTCATTGGTTGTTGACGGAGAGGAGACTACAGAAGCTGGCAGACACTGTAGCCCCTGCAGCACTGAAGATCCCTGAGCTGAACCACACTCTCCCCCCACCCCCCAATCAAAATGCACCCATTTCTCAGTATGGCCATCAACTCCATCACTGACTAATAGAGCGCTTGTCCTGAAGATCTACGGTTGGGTGGGATTTCACTGCAATCCTAACCAAGTGTATATCATTCAACACAAGAGTTATCAATGCGCAGTAATACCACAGGCAAGGAAAACTCAAAGACAAGGGCTGCAAACCACCGTTTTACTGTAAAAGCCAACCAATGACGTGGAACGCCGAGAGCTCACACGGCAAAGGCCAGTGGACGACTGCCGTCGACATAATGTCAGGTGCTGATAAAGTAGCACCGGGCACAGCCCACACGAGTGAAATTACCGACCCTTTATCATAGAATTATCATTTAATATCACTTAGCATAATGAACATCATTATCGCGCCACAAAATTAAAATGAACCTTCCCGGGAAAAGTTAATAGGTATTTGAGAAATGAGAAGGACCAGAGAGCCCTGTCAGGCATAAATGCAAACCTCTCGACCGCAGTCTTTAAAATGCTAATTAACAGATTAACCACATTTAGCTGGCGCATGCGAATAAATATCGCCGGTGGACTTTAAATTCTTTGAAAGAGAAATTTGTTTACCCTTTTTAAATATGAGTGTCCAGAATCAGCAGGATTTTACCTTTGTCTGAGGGATTAAGGAATCGGGTGCACAACTCCAGGCAGGTCTGCATGCTAATTTGCGCTTCAACAAATTACCTTAGCTTAGGCTTCCGGAAAGCTCTATAAACTTAAACACCGTACAGTCTTAAGGATGCACTATCCTTCTGTGATTGTGTCGAGTGCTTACAGTGACATTACATCGAGATCTGACTGAGCAGAGTAAATGAGAGCGCACGTTAGCGCAGGATCCTGACACTGATCCAGGATTAGAGGACACTATGCACATTTGAAGCAGGTACAGTGCGGTAAATTAGCATAAGGTCAGCGACAGTGTCTTCTCCTTACTCCAGCACAACAGAATGGAACATAATTAACACAAGACATGAGGGGACACTTTGTAATGCAGCCCTATTAGAGCCCATACTGTGAGAAACATACAGGAACAGCAGCTCTTATTAAACAGCATCTCTGCCCAAATACTGCTCTGCGTGTCTCGTTCTTACTCCTATCCATCAATCAAAGTCTGCACGTTATCAACTGCTCAGTCAGTCACTCCGCAGTCTCTCCCCCAGTGTTCCCCCCACTGCCTCCTGCACTTTCAGAGTGGTTTCACAGTGTTAGTACCCTGTACAATCCACTACGCTTCTGAGCTTCACGTGAAGATCTAACACTTTGCAGAGAGAGCGCTCTTCAAAATGGAGTTTCTCCAAAACCCAAACCGTCAGGCCTGCTGTTTTTTGTCGCGTCTAAAGACTTGCCCCCTGTGAACTGTCAGTCACTCAAATCTGCACGCTCTCGCTGCGCTAAATGTTTGAGGGTACCCCATGACAGATGAGGCAACCTACCTGCAATCTCTTCTCCAGAAACCGCCTCCCTCCTTCCAATCCGTAATTATGCTCGTATGGGTAGCTCCAGTCTCTTATTAAAAACATTAGGGTCTGTTTGCATGTCAGAAAATAAGCATATTAAAAATACATCCACTAAACAAAGGACATGTCTCGTTTTCCTATCATTTCAGCTCACTTTCAGTTTCTCATCTGCATACATGTTTATTTGCTGGAATATTACCTATTCATAGTGAAAAAAATAATTTTCCCTGCATAACAGCGCAGCAGGGCTTGTATATGTGAAAATGTTTGTATGCGAGTCTGGCTTCAGTTTGTGAGCTTGATAACTGAAAAAACATTAACCCATTAACCATGATTTTTGACATAGAAGTAGATTATCATTGAGCTCTCAGACCTAATGCTTGGTGTCAGAGTAAAATATAATGCTTGGTGTCAGATGGCTCTAGTAATGTAGGCTGCTGTTAACTGTATCTAGGTCAGAAGTGATGTAACAAAATGTGATACTTTTCCTATTTTTTTAGCCTGCTTGGCCCCAAGGCCCAAAGGGCTTATGCTGCGCTCAAAGTCCCAAGCGGTGGTCTGTCGTGCGTCAGTGCGTAAACTTTTGGGCTTGTCTACGCTCTAGCACCTTCAGTTTGAGCTAGCCTCTTGATATTGCATATGTGGGTTTATGACCATAAGGTCTTGGACAAGTTCGATTTTCGGCCCAATTGGCCCACTACTTCAGCCAATAGGGGGCGCTTTACTTTTGAGTTTGTCTGCGCTCTAGGCCTTCAGTTTTTGAGCTAGCCTTTGATATTGTATATATGGGTTTATGACCATAAGGTCTCGGACGAGTTCAATTTTTCAGCCCAATCAGCCCACTACCTCGACCAATCCTTGCACATTCAAGCCAAGCGGGCACAGTGGCATTGCCACTATCTTTCATTGTTTATTATGTGTAGATATTGCCATATGGGTGTTGGATATGTTATTGTAATAATATGTGAATAAAAATAAAATAAAATTCTAATGAGGTTTTTTTTGGAGAGTTTCAACTGACATGAGATCTGCTAAGAAGGGGTGTCTTTCACAGACTCTCAATCATTCTTTATCAACACATTGGAAGAGACGAAAAAAGTCAAAATATGATCTTTCAACATGTATTGCTCATTCTAACTCAAAATTGGAAGAACTTTGGGTAAGTTTACAGAGGTGGGCTGGAATGATGGGAAAACAGGACGTGTCCTTTAAAAAAAATAAATAAAAAATTACAGCATTTATTACCATACACACTTAGTAGGCATAGTTCTTTTTACAAGAGTAACAATTAAAAGCACATCAACAGGGTACCATTAAGCCTGATTGACACTTGATAATGAGCCATCAGCCTCAATAAGCACCTGAAAGGGCTTCTTGTAGATCTCCTCCATCGCCAGCCGCCCGTACTCTGTGAAGAGCTGCAGGGGAAGATCAAAGAGCCTCCTCAGCTCTAATGCGTGAGGTCACAAACACCCGATCAGAATGTTTCTAACAGAACATTCTAATGCTGATGTCACAATCAACACTGGTAATTGAAAGCAACAGAATTCTAGAACAAACAGAATTCTGAAATGCCATTCCAAACACAAGCAAAAATAGATCATGGGAGTACTTTGACGGGCAGGGAAACGAGTTCCTCCTCTCTCCACAGCACACATGCAAGCGCTCTCACACACACGCAAACAAACGCGCACACAGATTACAGGCACACCATAACAGGTGTTAAAACAGGCACGGAAGAACCCTGCTGACAGATGCTGAGAGATGCACCTGTGTACACGGCTCAGCGCTGCTCTACACCGAAGCCTCGGAGGGCTTCTTGAGACATGCACTCAATATTCTTCATAAGCCTTTCAGGACTGACTCTTCTCAAATACACACACTTCACTACTGACAGTTCCTTCTGAAGGATGATGAAATTAGCAATAATTTCCCCTCAAGACAGGAATGCACTCCTCACACCTAAGTGTAATTTTTCGAACAAAATTGAACTTGACTTTTAAAAGTCTAGTAATACAGGAGCCCCGATTCACTTTGAGGTGCTGATGTTGGCACAGACTAACATCATCCGAGGCCATAGATCAGATGAAATTTCTAATGAAAGCAGTAAATGCATGCAATTAACCCACGGCATCATTTTTCGGTATTGTATTGTGAAATTTGTTTGATTGGACAGTATTCCGTAAATTTATGAATGTGTAATCTGAAGAATAAGACAACATTTTTGGACCGTTTTTCGGTTGTGTTGTCATCTTGCCTCTGTAATATATAATTAACCATCACAATGACCTCAAGTTACTAAATTTCACTGTGCAGCCTCAGTTAATGCAAGACTCAGTCATACATGAAATTATCTGATGAAACCATTTTAAAAGTTACCTGAAGATGCTGAAGGTCGTCCTCCTGTATATTCTGAGACAAATTATACACCTGGAAGACGAATATAAATTACTTTTCTGTATTAGATCAAAACCAATCTCAAACACCACAGGAGATCTCCAAACCCAATTTCCAACAAACAGCAATTGGTTCTTGATAAAGGAAACCCACTGAGGTTTGTCCAGACACAGAATCATATTTGGGGGCATCAGCTGAATTAATCTACAAAGGACATATTTACAGGGGCTACAAGCATCCGTCAAGGCAAGCCGAGTGAATTCTATGCACACAGGCCTGAAGGACTTGTGCGAGCATCAGGTCTGTTGGGGGTAAATACAGGCATTGTCACCCAAGAGATGGACTCCTAACTTGCAGCTCTGCAGAATTACAGTGTATCCTCAGTTAAGCTCTACAGTGTTGATCTGAAGTATTTGTACATACCACCCTGCATCAGGAGAGCTACTATTCCCTGAATGGCCCTCAAAACCAAAAAAACAAAAAAAAGTGCAGACTTTGCCTCCACTTCAGACATCCAATGTGCTGGAAAACACAGACAAAAGTCTAAAATTGACCGTCCAAATGCTTATGGAAAGCATCATACAGCTCAGCTGATTAGGAAGGCAGCCAATTACACACTTACATGGCCGTACTGAAGGAAACGGTGATTCAGCAGGCAGTTGGTTAGAATTTAAAGGCACTCCGTGAGAAGGGAAACAGTTTTTTAAAAAGACTGAAAATTAGTTTGCTCATTCTCCATAAATAAGAGACCCATTTTACATGGCGGGTGTCGTCTTTTCAGCACGTACACAGTGTAAGAGCAGTAAATCCACTGTGACCAACGCTAAACCAACGCTCAGAGAACCTGTAGTTCTGCTCAGGGTTTCCGCTAGAAAACCCTGTATCATAAAGCTGGATTTGGGCTTATCACGGTAACTTCAGGTTTAACCCTGGGTTTTCTGTACCACGAAAGTGTCTCACTTCTTACCGAGGTTTATTACCACGGTAACATCGGCTGACCGGCTAACCTGCTCCAAAGCAGATTTAGTTCTAGATTTCAGATCACAGCGTACAAAAGCACCGCCTACTGACCAATCAGGTCAGAGAAAATGGCATCACCGTCCGTAACCGTTTCAGCGGAGTTCGGTGCGCGGATGAATACCAGTATGTGCGATACAGGTTCTCATCTGAGGGTTTGACATGTGGCGAACGCAGCGGAGTCGTGCGCACGTAGTTTCACATCTTGAGTGCATCACAATGCTGTATTTTTCCACAGGCAAAAGCACTAAAGCCTTGTACTTGTTGCACTTATGAAAGTAAACCTACTGACCGCTTTGAATTGTGTTTTTGTAGTGATTCATTATCTGTTCTCTGGCTCTTCTGACACCGCCGGGGTTGCAGCGGGAAAAAAATCCAAGCACGCCACAAGTATACATCCTTGCATCACGTCAGTTTGATGGTGTAATTTTACTGATGGGGCAGTGACATTATAAACGATAAGACACGCACATCCCTATTCCCAATAGGCTTCGTGCTGATCAAACATCCAGTAAAGCAGAAGGAGAGCGATGCGCTCACTAGCCGACATATCACCTGACTTACTGCAGCAGAAGTAAAACTGAATCATTATTGCAGCAATAGCCCACATGGGCTACAATCATGAAGGCGGGAGTTATTTGCAGTGATATTATCATTACAATTAACGCATTTACACGGTCGGTGAGTTTTGCCAACTGACCTTTCTGTATTTGGCAGCTGCAACGGTATACATTTTTGCCAGAATGACATGTTTATTCTCTTCATTTTAAGAGCTCTTGCTCCGCATTTGAAAATTACGCCGCTTTGCCTCCAGGCGGTTTGTCCATGTTTGCGATTGGTCATTTGCTTCAAACTCCGCCTCTCTTATGTGAACGCGCTCATAACTAGATTGGGAAACCCTGGGTTCAGTTACCGAGTTGATAACTGACTTTGTGCTGCCGATTATCAGGAATGTGGAAGTCTGGTTAAGTGCAGCCAGATAACCAGAGAAACCCCGGGTGTGTTAATCCAGCGTTATGGTACAGGCCCCTGGACTGGCTCATGTCATTTTAATAATGAGGCTTGCTGCCAACTTGAAATCAAATAGATGCAAAAAAAGAAAAACACCCACCCTTAACGTGTTTCTGGCTTGGGACATTTCAGCCTACTTTTTACGCATTTTCGCTGCGTGAACTGTGCAGCAGCTGAATTAAAATTAAAAGTAAAGCGTCTCTGCAACTTGCATTGCGCATCAGTCTTGTAACCTTGTTCTCCCCGGGCGATTTCGCTGCGCTGTTTCGGCACGCAGGAGACAGGGATCACACAGGCCATTTTGGGCAGTTTAGCCCACTCAGGGTAGCCCACTTCAGACTGCATCTCAGTCTCTATATAATCCTTCTCCTTAGACCTGTTTGGTTTCAGAATAGTTTTTATATTAGCTTGTTTCGACATGTCTGACCTCTCCCGTTACTGTGGTTGTAAAGTCGCGGTGCGTGCTTTGTCAGAGTAAATGAAACAAATGCGACAAGTTTAGTTCCGCGTCAAAAAAGTTTAGTTCCACATATAGGCCTGGCCTTCACACTAATAAAAAAAAATAAGATTCGGGGTTTTTTGGTAATAAAATGACATATGGAAATTGTTTGTTTTAATTTAATTCAAATTATGCTTTGAGGGAATATTGTCACTGGACATTTTGACCGGGGGCTTGAAAATTACCGGACTTTCCAATCCAAGTCCGGTAATTACTGGATAATGGAAAACTGTCAGCAGAACCTGGGTTAAGTCTCCATCTTGAGGGGAATTGAGAGTGATTAATCTTCCTCATATTGCCCATCAGTTTTGATGAAGGTTCACTCCAGGAAAAGTACAATATACACGGCAATCACAGTTTATGTGATTTGCCCCTTTAAGAACAGTGTTGACGATCCCACCCAACGCAAACCATTTAACACATGATTTAAACAATCTAACTGGTCATTTTGTAAACTGATGTCATCATTCCGGAGGTCCCAGAAGGGAGAGTATGTAAAGTTCTGCTCCCTCCTCCTGTGAGCGCTTGTGTGTGGCAATGGGACTGAGTGTGCACACTTGTGTGCAGGCAGGCGCTCGTCTAACTTGCACCGGTGTGTGTTTGTACGCGGTGTCTGAGGGGTGGGTACACAGGTGTGTTCTTGCCTGTATGCAGAGCGTACACACGTTCCACTCACCTGTACAGAACTCGTCATGGTACTGAGAGCAAACACTGTGGCGCAGTCTTTGATGGTTGACTGACTATCAAAGGCTCCCTGAGTGTCGATTAGGAGAACAGCGACCTGCGAGAGGAGAACAGCCCAGTCAGCGATATGTCTCAGAGCACGACTGCTTCCCACAAGCAGACGCCATCAATCTCCCGACCAACCAAATCAGTCACGACATTAGATTCCCTGCCCACCATGGTTTCATTAAATATGATCTGTCCAAAGCACATATTCTAAAAGGAAATCTGTCATACATAGTGACAAGCTGTACCGCATTTCACAAGTAGGATCACAAAGTTAGCTGGACAACAGCAGGGAATGAATCACAGAAATCTGGTACACTGCCTGTAAAGTAAGAAGAGTTTTCCTTGATGCAGTTATTTGGCAAACTCAGTAATCCCGCTTTGTGATAAAAGCTCACACATACGCCGAGGCACACGCTTCGGGGATTAAAACTGATTTACAAGGTTGCGTGATAGACTGCGACTCCAGAGAATTAAGGCAAAGCTTGGAACAGAAGTGCTCACCTAACTGTTGAGCACAGGCAGAGACCAGGTTCAGACAGCTTAAAATCCACACCAGTAATTTGTTCAGACCTAGATTTGGCAGTTTTTAAGCCAAGTAGTATAGCCAAATAATGCATTAGTAACCAGTTAGTCAAGCCTAGACAGGCTCATCACTAACTGAACGGTCTCCTCCTACAATTTAGTAACACGCGACACCAACGACGTGCTATAAAGGTTGGGAATTCACAACCTCATAATGCGATGCAATGATTTCAACCAACTGATTGGATGCATCCCCAATGAAATCAATCCCACACTCCCAGAGGCACAGGATAGACCAGAGTTAAGAATTTGTTGTACTATGATCCCAGAGTAATTTATTGGCTTTCAGTCATGGGTTCCGCAGAAAGATCTGACTCCGCCCTCAAATTCTTCCAAACTTCTGCAGCGAGAGTACTAACAAGAGTCAAAAGAAACAAACCCCATCACTCAAGTTCAAAAATCCTGATACTGGCTTCCAATCAGTCACAGAAATTATATTCATTTTTTTTATTATACTCACTCAGAGTTGGCCCAAAATACTTAGCTGTTGAATCGTAGAGGTCTGGTGGAATTAACTGGGTAACAAACTGCTAATAGAGCCGAGGGAAAGACCTGAACAATGGGAAGCTGCTTTTATTTTACCATGCTGCTCGACACTGGAACCAGCTTAGTAACTTCCGCGTCAGAGCATGAACAGCAGCTCGAGGAACACCTGCCGTACCTTGCTGCCGTCGGGCTTCTCCACCACGAACACCTCACTCCAGGCCTGGATCCCCGTCGTCTCCCTCTCGCATCCCCCCCTCCAGGTGAAGCCCGTCAGGGGGTCCTCGTCTCCCCCCAGCCAGCATTCGGACGTCTGCAGAGGAGGCAGACACACACCAGGGCTTGAGGATAAGGCTACAAGTCCTCCAAACCAGAGGTAGCGCTGCAGACTAATTTACCCAGAGAGCAGACACTCAAGGTCTGAAATGGAAAATCATGGGTCAGAAAGAAAAAAAAAAAAAAAAAAAAGGTAAGTTCTACTTTTTACCCATGTTCAACTATAACTGTCAATTAATACAATTCTACAGCCTAGAGTAAGAACCAATAAATTATCCACCATCAACTCAACCGGCTGATATGAGTCACACAGCAGGACAACCTTCTGACCACTGAGCTTTAAGGAGCACAGTCACAGCTGAGGATGCGCAGAGGATGTTCCTCAGTAATGAGGCAGACTGTTCAGTTGCCTGTGATCTTGGTTCGAGAACCTGACTGTGCAATATAACAGATATAATGCCTTAGAATACCCAGTGGCTTAGCTTTGCTTCTTTTTTCCCCCTAAAATACCACTTGTAATCCACCATTTTGGATGGTTAAATCAGTAGAGATTCTATGTGGATACATTTCTTTCCAGTATCCATGGTCACACACGGCAGGACAGATCTCAAAGTCTGCAAACAGAATGGATGTTTGGAAAAACATTTAGAAACAAACCAAGATGTACCATGAGCCCTGGTGTAAAGTAAAAAATGTGTCTTTGGGAAGAACAGCAATGATTACACACAATAGAACCTAGACATATCCACCAGTGACAAACCTTAAAGCGTTGGCCAATCCCCCCCCATTTTACGGAACATGCGTGGTTGTGACAGTGCCCCTTTACACCTGCCATCAGTGCAAAAAAATCAGGCTGGATGGACTGAACGTGTGATGTGCAAAAGCACCACTAGAGGGCACAAGACTGCCACCGTTTCGGAATACTGGCGCCTCAAACGGATCACACGTTTACGTTTGATCATTTTAATCAAACATGCGAAGAAGGTTTTTTTGGAAATCTATACAGAGACTGCGCTTTCACCGTCTGTCACACAACCGGTGTACTCAGATAGGTGCAATGAAGAGGGATAATCGCAATTTACTGCCCGAGTAAAAACGTTAAATCCATAAAAGAACCAATTTATTCAGTCCTATTCAGTCGCTCTCCAACAATCTAAAGTTCATTTGTACCGGGTCTGAACTTGGGGCAGAAAGTAATTCATTAAACATTTTCACACAGGGATGACAAAGTGGTTTTTAATGTAGCCCAGGAGGCGGCTGCGCCCAAAAACGTAAATGGAGAATAATGCAATGAAATTGGGCGGGAGTAATTCTGGAGCTTTATCAAAGGTTATTGGGATAGGAGATGCATCACTCGATGACTTTAAAAGTGATGTTGGTCAATGCTGGAGTGCTCTCCATCCAGTAGAATAAGAGCTCTAGGACAAAGGAAAGGAATTCTCATCTCTGGCTGGAAGTTACTCGCTTGATTCATAGGTAGGGCCCTACCTTTGTCCCCTTGAGCAACCGTACTTAACCTGCGCTGCTCCAACCGATGAAAGTATTGCCAAGTCGATTACATAAATCAAAAAAAGAAAAAAATTATAAAGACCAGCAGTAGCAACATTTTTCAAACAAACATTTTTTTTCCCCTCGCTAGTGCCGTCAGCGGCATTTTATGCCCTAGTTTCCATGGAGAACAGCGCACTTAACGATTTTCTGTGACGCTTTTGCAATGCAGCTGACGGGACTCAAAAGTGCGGGTCGTTCCAGTGTCAGCATTTTTTTGTCAAAATGCCGTACAACCACGTCAGGATCGCCGAGGCCGGGATAAGGGAAGAAATGCGCAAAATGCGGTCCTCAAGCATCCAGACATTGTGAAAGGCTCTCAGTTCTTACACAGGCCACTCCATAATGCATTGGAAATACCCAAGCTTTAATTTGTGTGAAGAACATCAATATTAAGCAAACCGTTTACGAATCACAGCCCAATGCATAAGCGTTACTGTCTCAATACTTTCCAACCTCACTATGTAGAGAATAAAGTGACGATTAAAGGGTGCCCATGGGCGCTTGTGGGACATGGAGGACTATAAAAATTGCCCTCAGGCACCACAACGTTCTTGCTGGCATTTTGAACATGGATCCCCGGATAACATTGAAAAACCCTCCGAGAGAAACAAATGGGCCCTTTCAGATGGGAACAAAAGGCGCCATTCTCACCAAAGTCGCTGCAGTACAGAGGCATTAGCCTGATCAGATCAGCACTCAGACTGGATCAAATGGATTAGTGTTATGAAGTATAAAATACATTCCTCTAGTTCCTCACAATGGACTGGGTTAAATGAACAAGTGCAATTGTTGTTTTACTTCTGAGCAACCATTGGCCAGAACTAAAATTATTTGGAGCTGAAAAACATTGACCCTTTAGCAGATGACGAAATACCACCTCAAAATGTCAGATTTTAAATCTGGTATCAGACAGACACGCATAGACATTCACAAAGACACACGAACACAACTTTTGCCTCAACCAAGATGTGCTGTACAACAAAAGTTAAAAATCCAAGACTAGGGCCTTTACAGGCAGCCCTGCAGTTCAAGTAGAACAGCGCACAGCTTGACCAATTCAAAAGTCTTCATTTATATGCAAATTCACGTATAAACCTTGGCGAGTGTACTTAAGCATAACTGGAGAGAACATGAAAGTTTACACTCGGGAGTCAGAGCGCTGATCGTGACCAGCTAGAGAAAACCATGAGGAACTACTCCCACATTTTAAATGTCCAGTCCCAAAGGAGGAAATTCATCAATGCTGTAACGCCATGGAAACCGTACATTCGAAGGCCACAATGCACTACATCAGAGACCTCGGGGCAGAAAACTTCATTTTTTCACCCCTCGGTAGAGAACTTCGTAGAAGCCCTGTAATTTCTACGAAAACAGGAGGATGTCTGACACTGACAGAGACAGGACACAAATACGGCCCCTCATCAGCAGAGTCCCTCCAGGAGCGGGGGGGGGGGGGGGGGGGGAGGGAGGGGAAAAAAAAAAAAAAAAAAAAAAGCACGTCTCACACAAACATGGCCATTTACACTGGCCTCAACATGACCGAAACAACAGGCTCTATAGGTGTGCAGCTGTACTGCAGAAGCCGTATACCTAGCAAAGGAGAATTATTGCTACTACATGGGCAGTAAGAGTTAACCCAGGCTGACATGAAAACACAATAATTATGGGCTTACATCAGTACTACCAGCTGTCTGAACCCAACAGCAACTCCGCCATGCAAGTATCACTTTGGTGTGGCACCCAGGTGACTATAATGGTCAGCTCATTATATCCATGAAATATGAGTTTCGGGGATTTCATCGTTTTGCCCCACCCGCCGCCGCCACGTCAGCCGCCGCTGCGTCCGCAGATTTTAGGCGTCAGTGCGATAACTCACAAAATACTTTACATTGGCTTCTCATTTTTAGCATATGGGCAGATATGGTAGAGAGGTTGAACTGATTAGATTTTGGGCAAGTATGCCCAAATGGCAGGTTTGCCATCAGGTGGCGCCATTTATTGATGAAGAAAAGAGTCAGTTTAACAATATCTCTGGAACAATTACCATCACAGACCTCAAATTTGCCTCATATTGTAGGTGTAGTTGAGGGGAATCTAATGAAGGGGGTTCGAGGATTGGGGACTTCTGGGGATATACCCCTTGCTGTCGGCTGCCGACAGCGAAGGCCTAGTTTGTTAAATGCAAACAAATGAGATGAAACAGCAACACAGGTGCTTTGGCGCTACATGCTGTTAGCTTTTAGTCTGGAGGTCTGAACTACCTCCAGCCATTTCACTTACTGCCGTCACAACACCGGCTGTATGAAATTGCTTTCTAGGATCACACTGGATTTAAAAAATAAATATATATAACAAGCAGGGCCAGGCACAACAAGCCCCGCGCCTCGCACATATTTTAGCTCTTCAATCTTTTATTCAAGTTTGGAATAAACAGGGTGAAGGTCAAGGTCTTGGCCCAATTCATCCCAAAGTTTAATGGGATCGATTCCAGGTCATTGGCCAAATTTGGTACGAATTGAGCTGGTGATTCTCTCGTAATCTTGCCAATGAACAAATAAATAAATAAACTAATGCACAAACCACTTCAATTCCAGTACCGTTACCCTAACAAACACTGAAGTTCTGGCAACAAGAGGAAAGGAACCTTTCATGTACGGCTCTGTATAATTGAGCATTGTGTTCGTGTTTATCTTGTGCCGGGGCATAATCTCCTGCATTACTCATTTCAGGCTCCAGCTGCAGGACGCTGGGTAAATTCCCCACAGGGGCAGCAGAAAACCGTTTCGCTGGGATGACGGAGCTTTCACAAAGGTAACGAGGCATCTGGGACACCCCGTTTGTAAACTTACCAGTTTTTAAATGCCGACGGTTTTGGACTTTTAAAGAAAAACGCTGCAATGCCAGTCCCTGAATTTTAAAATGTACTGAAAACTGATTTTTCAAACGCCGCCCTCTCCTGCTGTAGATTCTTGACTGGTGCACTTAATTGCTTACTTGTACCACATGGCGTACCGGTGCCATGAGCCTTGTTAAAAAAGGGGGTGTGGGGCTTGTGAAAATTAACATGTTTATAAATGCAAAGAAGCCAGAAATCTTACTTCTCCCCTGTGGTGAATAAATCAGAGGGAGAAAAAGTTACTGGAGAGCAGTTTTAAAATGCACTGCACACACACTGGCAGAGCCTTAGAGTTTCCAGCCAATTCTGTGATCGATGCATCAACCAGTCAGGTATGACCATGTCAAATGTAGTGTCAGCAGCCAGGTGATTGGTTACACCCAAAAAATGACTGTTAGGGGATACGAGCTGGTTCCACCATCCGCTCAGGGCAGAACCTGCAATGGGCTTGTGCCTTTAGAAACCGGGCCAAACCAGATCCACTCTTCCCAACTCACTACTGCCCCTCAGAGGAGCAAACATCAGCTATTCCCTCCCACACCACTGCCCTGCAGAGCTGACATCACCCTCCTATTAAAACATGTCAGTCAACTCATGGATACGGATGGACACAGCTAAGGAAATGGATGTGCAGCTTGTGTTTAATAGCCTTCCTTCTCTTCCCACCTGATCTCACCCCGAGTTCTACCCATCGAGGAGAGGAGTAAATGAGATTAAAAAATGAAATAAAGATGGGGGTGGGGGATGCATTGAAGGAATGCTAATAGGAAAACCTTGCCATTTGGGGCAACAAATTCTCTTGATGTCATTAACAGGCAGGTCGCAGATTCATGGAGAAGTAGATTCAGAAGTCAACAACTTAAACGGCACAAATCTGGGACAGAATATCTCCCCGACAATGGAGTGCTGTCGAGAGCCCATAGGGCAGAGATCATTTCCCAAAACCCACCCCGAGATGCATGAAACGATTCCCCTCAACCAAAACTGACAGCTTCTGCCGATTCAACTCCGCACTCTGCTGCACCGCTGTGCTTTCCCAGAACCCAACAGAGTCAGATTCATTCACAGACATTTTTTATTCATTTATAACACTGGCTCTGCATCTCCAGCAACAGCACAGGGGTACAGCCCCCCCCAAAAAAAAAAAAAAAAAAAAAAAAAAAAAAAAAGATCAACGAATAAAACAATATCAGGATGGATCAAAATAAAATGTAATGCCTGCATATGTGCATATGCATTGGCCCCATTAAGCTACCATCATTATAGTGGATTTGCTAGATTTTGCTGGATGCTAAGCAACACATTCAAACATGAGGTTAGAATCGGACACCAGAGGACACTGCTGCAGTCAGAACACAAAGGGAAAACACAAGCAGAGCGCACACTTCTGCAGGGGCCCGCGGAACATGCCATTAGATCACATCACCATCCTCCAGTATTCATTTATCCCTGCCCTGCTGCCATTCTTCACGCCCCAGTTCTCTCGTGTGCGCACTCACACGCACGTGCACACATTCAGCGCCAGTGCCGATTCCTCGTGCGCACCGGTGTGCGAGTTAACGGTGCGTGCGAGCAGCAACAGATTGCTGGTGTGTGGATAAATAATTGCTAAAGATATGAACGGAAGACATTAGCCCAGGTTGCTTTCTATTCCCTTCAAACATTATTTATTAATCAATTTTTCATTTCTTTACAGCAGGGAGGGGGGGGAAAAAAATTTCCTTCCTTCTGGAGGTCGATTCTCCACAAGTTTCTACAAAAAAGCTCCATGTTCAAATCTATATAATACAATGGGGTGCTCTCATAACCATACACACAAGGGTATCTCCACCACGGTTTTGGCGTTCTGGCCTGGAAATAAAACGCGATGGAGAGGGACAGACTGACAGGTGGACAGACAGAAGTATAAAAAGGCACATTTTTGCACTATAAGACTGATCTATACATCAGATCAGTTTGGGTCTACAGTTAATATTTTAATTGAACACAGCGCAGTTGTATTGTTTGTGGTTGGCAGTGTGATTGTTTTGGAATAGTGTTTTGTGTCATGTTATTGTCTTTTTTTGAATATGAAACCTGCTGTGCGCTGCCTTCTGGGCCAGGTCACAATTGCAAAAGAGATTTCAATTGTCTATGCAGTTAAATAAAGGTGGTAATAATATTAATAGTAATAATTATAATAATAACAACAACAAAAACATATTTAGTGGAAAAATGTTGACTGCTGTCCGAGTTCTGGCCCAGAAAGGCAGCGTGACAGATGGACACACAGAAGAACAACCATCATTCCTACATCCCCCTTCCACTTTGTGGCGGGGATAATATTATGATGGTTCAGAAAATATTTGCAATCTATTGAACCGTATTGGTGGTGCCCTTTGAATAGGTCTTATTCATTATCATCATTATGGCTACTTTAGTATGAATCATGACCTCAACATCCCCACAGCAAGCTAGTAGGTCAACAAATTATAGGGTTATTAGCATGACCATAATATGCCATATGCATGTTCTGCGTGTTTTAGAGGGGTTTCACACGGCCAAGGCCACAGGTGCAGGCTCACACTTCTCCGGAACCCGAACCTCAAATCGTGAAAAACCAGCCACCATCTCTGCCTTCTCACCTCAACACCTCGCGTCACACGAGGTGTCGAGACAAAAAAAAAAAAAGATAAGACAGCAGCAGGGCATGGACCAGTGATCCAAAAAAAGCAAATCAGCATTAGCACCGGAGCTAAAATAGCATTTCCCAAGCCACTTGACCTATAACGAGGAATGGCTGCTCATAGTGCGTTGAGCCCCTTGCTTATTTGGGTGTTCCGCTTTTAACCCTTAGAGCACTGAAGTAAATTATCTTGTGCATTTGAAAACCTATCCCCTGCAGGAGCCCTTATAAACAAGTCACCACATGATAGGTTTTCAACTACTATGATTTTGATATCTGACATCACTGAGCAACAATCGCTGCATTTAGCGCTCTAAGGGTTAAACAGGGCTTATGATGGACAGTGCTGGGCCCACAGTCAGTCCCCACCAGGGTATGAATGGGGCTGCACAAACAGGCTTTGAAGTTTCCATACAATGGCGGAAGAGAAAGACTGATCTTCTGATCACATTAGTGCAAGGACTGGCGTTTTGTTTTCAACAAGCGCATTAGGCAGGGCAAGAAGAGAGTCATCAGGAGATGGCATATCCCCCAGCCCCCCTCTACACACTCAAGTTCACCTTTTTTGCCTTGCAGCTCTCCCACAGGAGTGCACTTTAGCTCAGACCCTTCCCTGTTGTGGGATCGTGAACAACAGACTAACAGAAGCAAGTAAGGCCAGCAGTTTGTAGATGTCAGTCTGGCCTCTTTTGGATGAGTTGTCGACGTGCTCTTGGATGACTTTTGGTGGGCTGGCCACTCCAGAGGAGGTTCACTACAGTTTCCTCCATTCGTAGATAATGGCTACGATCACCATGGTTTGCTGGAGTCCCAGAGCTGGAGAAATGGCTCTGTAACCCTTTCCAGAATGAAAGATGTCAACAACCATCTGTTCTAGAACTTCTTTAGATCGCAGTATCGTGTGCTGCCTTTTCCTACTTCACAATGCCAGGCAGGTTCCATTTACATGATATTTAGATTCAGAGGGGCTGACCGAGATCAATGGTCAATTAAAATTTGTATAACTGTAAGAGGGCAATTACCCCTTCAGATAGGGCCAGATAGAATAGAATTGGACAGGTACATGGATGTAATCTCCAAGCAAACAAACTCTGCTCATTTCAACCAGTAGGTGCATGTTGCGCTTGATTTTGAGAGGCTAACATTGTTTCCAGCATATTTGTGTTCCAGTGCAGAAAATATTAACATCATTCAATTTAATGACTGAACAATATCATAGAAATTTATAGCATGAAAATGTGTGTGTGTACAGGTGCTGCTCAACGAATTAGAATAATTTGAAATAGCGCAATCGTTACATTTTTTTTGGGCAGAAAGCAAATCAGGTGTTCACCGCGCCTGTCCTACTTGTTAGAAAATTTGCTCAGCTGAGCTTTTCAAAAGGCCCATTTCGGCCATTTAACTGTGACACTGTTGTTTTATTGAATTAGAATAATGGAGAAACCGTTTCACTGAATTAAAATAATTTTTATTATAATTAGAATCATCACTTTCTCAGTATTTTGTGGCTGCCTCCTTGGCTTGTATGACTGCCTGAAGTCTCCGTGGCATCAATTTGACCAGCTTGTCACAAGTTTCCGCACTCACTGCTTCCCAGGCTGTGGCGATGTTCTGCTTCAGTTGGTCCAGCGTAGTCGGCTTTCTGTCGTGAATTTTCCGCTTGACGATGGCCCAAAGGTTTTCAGTGACATTGAGGTCAGGCGAGTTTGCCGGCCATGCCAAAACTTCAAGCTGTTTTTCGGTGAACCAATCTTTGGTCGACTTTGCTGCATGAGCTGGTGCAAGGTCCTGTTGAAATATGAGGTCTTCTTCGCCGAACTGTTCAACAGTCGAAATCAGGAACGTTTCCAGAACATCTTGGTATACTGCAGCATTGACAGTCTTCTTGAGGAAGCAGAGTTTCCCTACACCCCGAGCGGACATGCATCCCCAGACCATAACGCTCTGGGGAAACTTGACGGATCTTTTCACGCACTCGTGGTTGTAGGTTTCGCCACCACAACGCCAGACACGAGGACCTTGGTCACCGAAGGAGATGCAAAAGCGTAATTCGTCACTGTAGACCACTTTCTGCCAGTCTTCAGCAGTCCACTCGCCGTGTTCTTTGGCCCACTTCAGTCGTTTCTCCATTTGTTTCTTGTTCAGCATTGGTTTTACTGCTGGAACGCGAGATTTGAAGCGGAGTTCGCGCAGACGACGGTAAGTGGTTGATCTCGAGACGTTAGCGCCGGTCTGCTCGTTCCACAAGTCGCTGAGCTCGGAAGTGGACTTGAACCAGTTGCTGACTGCGATCTTTCTCAGCTGTTTGTTGTCGCGAGCAGAAGTTTTTCGGACGCCAGAACAATTGGTGCGCTTGCTGTAGTCTTTCTTGAGAGATTTGCAGACGGTAGACTGGCTGATGCAGAGCTGCTCAGCAATTTTAGTTTGGGTCAAGCCTTGTTGGCGAAGGGCTTGAATTTGAGCCACTATTCCGGTTGAGAGGTCGCGCTGCTTACCCATGATTGATTTTACAAGTTAGAAATTCTACTCAACCCTGACTTTATACTGCACAGTGAACAATCTTCAGAGAAAACAAAAATTCGAGCACTTATTCTAATTCAATGAAATGACTTATGAATTATTCTAATTCAATGAAACAACAGTGTCACAGTTAAATGGCCGAAATGGGCCTTTTGGAAAGCTCAGCTGAGCAAATTTTTTACAGGTAGCGAGTTCTGTGATTACTCTAACAATTAGGACAGGCGCGGTGAACACCTGATTTGCTTTCTGCACAAAAAATGCCTTAAAAAATGTAATGATTGCACCATTTCAAATTATTCTAATTCGTTGACCAGCACCTGTAGTTACTGTGAGACAAGTTCTGGACCAAACTCAACTTCCATTGAAAACAGAATTTAGTCAAGGATGAGGCTTATATTGGCCAGCAAAACCGGCCCCATATGTATTCAAAGGATGCGATGGCATAACGCTGTACGCCACAGGAAAACCAAACCTTATGAATTTTAACAGAAATGTGATGCGTGTCAAAGCCACAAACAGCAAGGTGTTTATCTGCAGTCTGAATGCCAACAGAGCCAGCCTTTGGACACACCGCCCCCCCCTGCTGGCCCACAGGCCTCGTTGCGCTTTCAAATTCGTATCAGCTACATAAAAGGCCATCTGCCACAGGTGTGCGGACGCAGTGTCCCGCTCTCTGATGGGGTGGGCCTCGCCCAAACACCACGGCAGAGCCAATGCTCACCACCACCTGTCACCATGATGGGCGGACAGAGCTGCGTTTTCAGGAAAAATCGGTGGGAAATGGTCCAAATGCACCCGAAGAGAACCTTTAAGCAGTAGGAAATTGGGAGGCAGAGTGGAACATTAACACTAAGAAACACAAAGACAAAAACAATCTGGACTTTACTGAAAATGCAGAACATCCAATAACTCTGCCGTATTTGTATACAAACAAAAGGCGTCATGTCAACGCAGTAGAGACTGCGGATTATCGCGAAATTCAAACTAGATATAACTTGAACAACAGAGGGGAGATGTGTACTGTCAGTGTCTAAAGTTAAGTACCACTGATGGCTAACATCAATGCTTCATGTGTGAATGTGTAAAATTTCCACTACACAGAGATTATCCAAAATGTCGAGCAATAAAGCTTGGGTGTTAACACAGCTAACTAGACTAAGTTAGCAGGCTTACCTTGTTGTACATGTAACGCAGCATGAAGTCGAGCAGGAAGGACTTGCCCTTCCGGAAAGCTCCGGCAACAGACAGCACCACCACATTGAGATCTCGGACATGCTCCTGCAGGAGAATGTGCTCCAACGCTCGCTCGTCCAACTCGAAGTTGTGCTCATCCTCGTCCGCCAGAACAATCTGGATGGGTCGGGCCGCCACGTCCCAGGGCTCGTCCTCCACCTCTGTGCCACCGGAGGGCGCTGTGGTGTCCGAGTCTAGCATGCCCAGGTCCTCCACACCGGCTCCGTTCCAACCTAGGACAGGGGGTAGCAGATGAGGGGCAGACAGAAATATTTAGGTCCACAACTGAGTATTTGACGTTTAAAAATCGATTTTTGTATTTATCCAATGTTTATTTATCCAACCCATTTACATAGCTTTTGCAGATTGTTGCATCAACATATCAATTATTTATCTTATGAATTACCGTTTCTAATCAGTTAGGGTCATTAAAAATGCAGTCAAGTTGTGCCGCATTAGTTTTAATTATTTTAACCCAATTGCAGGCTCACTGCCAATCGTCTCATCTGCACACTTATCATCAGTGATCGGGTATCGGTCTCATTTTCCAGTAACGGTCTGCCCGCGCCGATCGGTTTCATGCACACGGCAGCTGAGACCCCACACCGGTAATTAAATTAAACATGACATTGGCACGTCCGCAGGAGCAACTTTTCCACACAGAACACAAAACTCCTGTAGCTGATTAGTCAAGGAAATGGCCATATAAAATTGATTTAAAAACCCTGGGATATGAAGACGGGACGGCCAATCACTGAGAGTCAAGCAATTTCAGACAGCCGTATGCGCTCTGAATGGAAAATTTCAATATGCGTCTACTTATGACATCACAAAAGGTCTCTGCCAAACCTAATGGAGGCCATTTCAGGAAATTACTGTATTTGAACTCCATTTCATTCAATCACGCTGCAGCGACTGTGACATCACCAGTAAGTATCCTTTCTGGGAAACGCTCCGAAATAAAAACTGGCGGGGACACAAACAAATGCAATGCTTTTCTAAGGCAGTAACAGCAGCGAGCCCTGTTGCATAACCAATCATCCTTTACTTGTACTTTCACAAGACTAAAAGCCTCAGCTACGCACAAACTGACAGAGCAGTTCGTTCAAGTCTCTGAAGTACTCGGGAGAAATGACTGATCGCAACACCGAGGCGAACCTCAGTCTGGTGTCCTTCAAACCACTCATCTCTTCTCAGAGCTGGTGGTCAACATCCAGACCTGTCAATCACAAGCTGGAGGGCGTATGGGGTAAGATGGATCACTGCACGGAGAACAACCTGGAATAGCCCTTACTGTCAATGGCCAGATGAGAGAGGGATAACCGCTAACTTGGTAACACGGCTTTGTGAAATCAGAGTGGCAGCTTTGTGTTCAAAGTCCAGTGCGCTTACTAGCCCCATAGAAAACGAGAAAACTGAGTATTTCCCCTCTGTGATGGACGAAAGCACCAAAATCCAAAAAGGTCAGGAAGGTCCCCTTAACATCACTGTACCACACAGGTCAGACAGTTTCTAGCTCTACAGCAAAAAGGAATTTCATTCAATTAAGTATCAAGAGATAAGAGCAATTGAAGAGGGCTTACTGAGACATATGTGGAACAAATATCTAGCATGTCTAACCTCTGCCCTGAATTCTCACTCCACACCAAATCCTTGACGTCAGAGCATTAGGAGAGGGAAGGGGATCTCAACATTTTCCAGCTCTTCCATACTCCACACCAGGGGCGTTACCAAGCGGGGGCAGGGGGTGGGAAGTGCCCACCCTGAGAGAAGCTCTGCCCCCCCAATGAAAACTCAAGACAAAAAAATGATTTACTCCAATTTGACAAAAAACACGCGATATACAACTGATTCACAGCCGGAGATAGACAGCCATTTAGAGTGAGCTTTACGTACGCTTCGTCTATCTATCACTATGTGCGATTGGTGGATTCCTTCGCCAGTCTATCCTGCTGTGAAACCAACGGGCACTATCGAATTACTAGGGACCCTCCCATGTTCTTAGACTGCCATCTTTACTCATCAGTCTGAGGTCACGTCTCCGGCCCTGTGCTTCTCTCAGGGAATTAAAACTTCGCCCATATCTCTTTTGTTGCGACTTCTGCCACCGCTTATTTTGTTAGCCTTGTTGTTTGACAATAAGGTAATTTGTGTACCAGTTTGTCATCTGTATTGACTCGTGTGGTTATAACCCGAGTTGGCTACCGAGTGAGCCCAGGCAGCTAGTCTGGAGTTGCTAGTCACTCACTGGGGTTGTTGCAGCAATAATTCTGTATCATAAGCACTTCGGGAAGAAAACTTGACTGGCATAAGTATTTTTCGGCGACGTGCTGCACTGAGCCAAGTAAAGGACTTCAGAAGGCAACTCTAAGAAAAGTAACTTAAACGTGTTCCCATTTACTTTGTTTGATTGGCAATCAAATAGTGCATTCGTTTACTCTCCAAGTTGAATGAGTAGAGCTGTTTATTAAGACATGTTTGATGCATTTGATGCATAAATGGCCGTAGAACAGCAGATTTGCATGAACTCGATGTCATTGCCACGCCATTTCGAGCGACTGATCATTTATATCTCATATTAGCTGGTCTCAAAAGCTTGATGAAGGTGGTTAAAGCTGGTATTTTCAGCTGGTGAAGGGCTGGTTGACCAGCTAAAACTGTCCAAAACATAACTTAAACCAGTCTGACCAGCCTAGGCTGGTCAAAGCTGGAATTTTCAGCAGGGAAGGAAATGGGAAAGCTCGGATGTTCGCCCCATGGCAGCAGGTGGTGGTTCTACGCCTTAAAAAAATCGTGGTTCACGATTGGCACAACCCTAGTGTGCATAATTAATGAAAACTGACCACACCTGTTAATGTCCTTCCCCTATCGCCAGTTCACCAGCCGCCACTATATATATATATATATATATATATATATATATATATATATATATATATATATATATATATATATATATATATATATATATATATATGCCCTATTTATTTATTTAATGGCGATTTGGAGGTTCTTTTTTTTTTGCCCCCCCAAAGAGGACAAATGCCCACGCAAGCCTGGCATCCTGGTAACGCCTCTGCTCCACACCCATCTCACCCAAACCCACTTTCCAAAGTTTCACCCCTGACTAAAGCCTAAAGGGAGACAGCCAAGGTGGGGACTCGGGCAAATGCAGCGATATGGAATGAAAATGGGCAGTTCTGATGTGTCAAAGCCCCCTTGATGGCCATCCCACCGTCCCAAAGGGAAGAAAATGAACAGACAGACACACTTAACATTTCTCCCCAACCATTCTTTTTCCCTTGAATTAGACCCTATAAATAAACCTCATTCACGTCACTAAATGGAGTTAAATTTGGCCCACAACAGCCTCCAGGGATAAAGATGTACACCTGATGTCAAAAAATGTGCAATTTAAAATTATTCACAATTTTGGGAGACGCCAGAAATGGCAATGACATTTCAGGCTTGGGGAGAAAAAAAAAAAAAATCAATAAATGCAGCACACAAACAATAAAAAGGGAGAGATTTGACCGGAAAAGCAAGCTGATGTTAAACCAAGCCAGTAGCCTACCAGATATGTGGGAGGCAATGCATTTCATCAACATTTTATTAATGTGCCTCCTACTCAAACTAGCTGAAAAACCAGTGATGGAGGTATTGAGGGATATAATTCTCACACAGCCGCGCGCACAAGAGTACAGCCAGAGCCTCATCTACCCTTTGTACCCGCAGCCATGGATTTACAAGCCTGGTTCCCTCGGCTCAGCGCCAGCCAACCCTGTGCCCTGGTTTCCAACAGCCCTCAGGGTGCCCACTGCGACCCTGAAAAGAGCAACTCGTACACCTCACTGAGCCACAGGAGATCTCAGCGAGCTGTGACTGAGCTGCTCATAATTGGGCAGGAGTGAAAACCTACAGGACTGTGGGCCTCTAGGAACAGGGACGGTTACTAGTGGTTGAGGATGACATTTACACTGCAGGGCTGGCAACCGCGTTAGCGAGCCGTGTCCTGCAAGGACGCGAACAAGGACACAATCAGATGAGCAGTGAAGCGGGACCAGGAACGTGTGTGTGTGTGTGTGTGTGTGTGTGTGTGTGTGTGTGAGACGTGCGTGTTGGTGTCCGTCTCGCAGGATGGCCAGTTGCCCTCTCCCCGTCAGGCTGTCAAAATTTCTCCGAGCAGAGGAGCCAGATCGGGACGCCAGGGAGTACTGAGGAGCCGTGCCGAATTACGCCTCACGATGACTCCGCGGGTCTCCGCGTTACCGGGACAAACTCCTCGTTTCGGACACCTCCCTCATCAGGCCCTCCCTCTGAGGCCGAGGGGAGATTCAGTTGGCAGGCGAGTTGGAGCGACCTTGACCAAATCACCGTGTAAAACATGGACCCGTTTCTCCAGAAGGGCCCCGGGATGAGACTGAATTACACTGCCCTGCTGCCACCGGAGCCGGTCCGCTCCTATAAACAAGCCACAGCACCGCAGCCTCCTGTCCTGAGCACTGAACCAGGGAGGAGCGGTCCCCACAACTCCCCCGAAATCACCAGGGCATGATAAAATGGCCCAGTTTTCTTAAAGGATTTATTATTATTTTTTTTTAATAATCAAAAAAATATCCCCACCTCATAATCCCCAAAGAAAACACGTTTGACACAGAAAATGCTGTAGGAGAGCAGTCATGCCGAAGCTGTGGGGAAACATCACAGGCCTCAGGGGAATTTTACCCTATTGCACATTTCTGGCCCAATACTCACCTCGCAATTCGCCTCTATTCCTTTTACCCTGAGATTTTAGCCAAAGGATTGGGAACGAAACGAAAAAAAACAAAACAGGTCCACAAAACCCAGGTCTCTGAAGGGCTGCTGCGGTAGGAGACTCTGCACTTAAGGAGCTGCATAACTGGAGTGGGGCCCAAAAGGGCTCCCATTTTAGGACTTTTTTTTTTTTTTTAAACTTTTGAGGTGTAATAAATGGAAAAATAATATGGAATTGCACCTACCAATTAGGATACTCGAGTGAGCTCCAGGATTTGACCAGAGATACAAATATGCCGTGTTATTATGGAGCCCTGAACGTAAGCACTCGTGTGCATATGTCCATACGACAGACGATGCCCTGTGATTAAGAGGTTATGCTGGAGAGATATTTCAGAAAAAACATTAAGAACTGCTGCAGAGGAGCAATAAAGGAGGCAGCATGTGTAGTTTTGACAAAATGCTAAATCTGAGCCGTGGGCTGGGTTCTGACCATAGCAAATTCTCTCCAAGCCGCATGTAATGTGGACTGTACCTTATCACTGTGGTCCCTCCCTCAACAATTCAGAGGATGCATTTTTCTTTCATGCATCTCAGGCTAAGAATCAGACAGACACACAGGATGCACTGCAAATACACACTGGCACGGTTCACGAACACCCTTCCAGGGCTTCTTAAGGAAGACGTCAAAACAGCGCAGGGAACTGTACATCTTTTCATACACAGAGTCCTGAAGCTCTATAAATACAGATTGGAGGGACACTGGGAAATTCATTTAATGCAGTAAACATCCAGAGCACAGCACACTTCCACATCAGTCCAGAAACACCCAGCTGTAGCACTGGACTGATAGCCTGGCAGATCCCAAAAGGCAGCAGATCCAAAATGGCGGAAGGCCCAGACAGACCGTGATCGAGGATCCTAAAGAGTTTACCCAGTTCATTTCCAGCAGGACTACGGGAATCAGGGATCCTTGCAGTGATGGGCTCAGACAAGGAAGAGCAGTGTTAATAATGCATTTTTTTGGAAACACAGGTCGCCCCATCAGGGCCCGCTGAATTATTCATTCATTAAAAGCGGAAGCGATATTTGGAGCGAAGCAGCAGGGAAAGGAGAGGAAGACTGATGCGCCATTAAATGCCACATCCCGCCGTTCACAGAAGCCCTGTGCCTTTTCCCGCCATCTCCATCCTTCTGAGCTCTCCGCTGTCGATTCTTCAGTCGAGCCTCCTTTCTTTATCGGTCGCATCGGCTCAAGTCAAAGTTTCGGATCCTGGGACGAGGCCCCCCGCGTCGACAGAAGAGAAGTTTCGTGACTCGTGAGAGGGGCGGATTTAGCAGGGCTGACGCGGAGTGCTCGCCAACAGCTTTCAAAACAGGCCTTGAATAACGAGTCTCTCACACTCCCTGCGTAACACACCCATCAAGCGACGACACGACCCACAGCAGTGGAAGAGCAGTTATCGATCGCTCAAAAGACAACCTCGGGTGCTTCTCCAAAATAAATCGCCACAGCTAGCCCAACTAAATAATTGTTTTTTTAAGCTCGACTCGCCAAAAGCGATGTGAATAATTAACAATCTCCGTTATTTTTCCGAGCACCAGGAGATAAATCACTGAACAGGCGTAAGGTAATGAGCCATCTAACATGAAGGAGATTATCTTTACAAGGCTAGTTTATCAAAGCCAGTGAATTTATCAAATACCTATTTTTCATTCCCTTTCAAGATGAAGGCGTGAGCCCAGATTCATGACGGGCAGCGAAGGTTCAAGAGATTCACTATTGTAACACTACAAACGTGAGGACCGGGGACTAACTGACTCCAGAGGAAATAGCAGGGGCCCCAGGGTCCCCGTACATGTGCACTGCACATGTGTGTAACCCGGAGAGACAGACCTCAGGCCAAATCCCAGGTTCCCATTTCACAAAGCAGGATTACAGAGTTAGCTCAATAACTGCGCTACGCCAAACCTTAAAGCCTCATAAAACTGGAACAAGGACTTAAGTATGATCGCTGTTCTGGATTTTCCTCAGCGCAGTAACCCTGCTATGTGATACTGACCCCAGGTCAGCAGAGAATATATAGGCTACCCGTCTCCTCTTCTCCAGACAAAACAACAAACAAGTGAGACAAGACCAAGGCAGGAAGCAGGCCAGCCATTTATCCAACAGGGTTCAGAACGGGCCTTAGGGTCCAGAGGAGAGTGTTTACAGACTGATGGCAGCTGCAGTGAACCTCTGTCTTGTGTTTATTCATGCGAAGCAACAACTCAGCCGAACGAAGATCTGTGACCCCAAGAACACAAGCATTGAGACTAAAAGATATCGATGCACAGAGGCCTTGTCATATTGAATAATAAAGCAGCAAAGTTGCTTAATAACAGAACTACTACCCGATAATTCTGCAAGCAAAAACGGTGAGATGGACCAGTTAACTGAAGGACGTAGTACTGCCAAACTCCAGGGAGTCCTTGATTACGGCCTATTATTTCACGGACATTCGCGGGCAAGGCGAGTTTGACCCCCCTAACTGTAACCTCTTGCTTAACAAGGCCAATTACATTCTAATTGCGCCATCCTGTTCCCACCACAGCCCACACACATACCACAGGGTCTCTGAGTAACGGGCACAAGCGCATTCAGGAATTCATAAGCTGAAAAAGGTCCGTAAATGCTCTGGCCAAAGAATGCATTAAAAGCCCGGGTTGGCTTTCACCAGACCCTGCAGGAATACGCATTAAAAATGTACCGGGTTTCAGAGGAATATTCTTGTTGCAACGTTCGTTTGGGAGCTTGTGCGCTGCCCTTGCTGTAATGAGTGCGCTTTAACGAGCGGAGTGCAGAGACAGCCTTGAGATCAGTCCAATAGCCAGGCACAAAGCGCAGCCATCAAACGGCCCAGGCGAGGCTGTGAGCTGGTTTTAGCAAGTTTTATAGCAGCAGTAGCGACAACAGGGCAGAATCCACAAACGAGAGCCTATCCAGGCTGTCCGTCAGGCACACCTTTCATCTCTGAGGCTGCACCAGCATTCTCACGGACTTCTGTGACATCATAACCGGAACTTCCAAATCGCTCGGGAGCAGATAGACGGGTTCTTTAAATGGCTTTATATGTTTAAACATTGGTTCAGCTTGAGGCCGCATTCAGGTCTACACGAGTCCTTCAAAAAATCTACTTTCGAGTGAAGATGATATTTTATCCAGACTTGCACAAACATCCACTTCCTATCCTGGGATGTGTAAACCTGTCGAGCCAGGGAACCTTCAGAAAACACCCTGACACACGAGGCATACACTCAAATAACATGAGTAAACACAATAAAAACATAAGTAAACACTCACGCTTTGGAGATGGAAAGATATTACACAGTCCCGAGAAAGGGAAACCGGATAGTTCATCGTGTGGGGAGAATAGCTTCATATCGACTGCATATTTACAAACACCGCTTTAGCGGTCGCTCATTTAGCAGATAGTCAAGCACAGATAGCTTGCATAGCACACATTTTTAACATGACATACAGGCTCTGCAGACCTGTCTGGTCCTAGGATCTTTCTCCAAGTTTTCATTCCAATGCTAGTGCGACACATTATTCATTCCTGAGAATTGGCAACCAGTGAAGTTTCCGCACTGTTGAGGGACGGGCGCCTCAGCACTTCTGGCTTCAATGGAAGCCAAAATGGCCACAAAACTCCACCAAGGAATCAGAGCTCAGTTAGAACCCCAATAGCAGCAGTACTGCAAACCTCAGACACCCAAACTTACCATAATCAGTAATAAAGAAACAAGATAAGCTTAGTTAGCCACAGCTCCCTTCCTCCTCAGTGACTTTTGCCAGTGTACAACCAATGGTAACAGACTGAGGCAGCTACACATGAAGACTAGAGATACTGGCCAACAGGAGCAACAGCGCCAAAATTTTACTCTGCACAATCCGCGCCAACCTATCACGATTATACAATCCTTCCCCCATCGCAACGCAAGACACTGCAGTCACAAATGCCAAAGGAAACGCTCAGCTGCATGGCATTAAAAGCATCTCCTGTGTTAAGGATCTTCATGAGAATTTGAGAGAGGAATTTACAGAGGCCAGGTGCTGATCTCCAGCTGATCCTCTGTCCCCCATACTGCATTTCACTTCTCTAGTGCAGTTCCGTCACTGGTACTTCCCTCTATGGATAAACCAGGCCCATGTCCGAGAGGAGTCTGAGGCCGCGAAACCAGGCTACCTTACAGCCCTGGCTTCACCCCTTTGTGCAGAAGCCAAATTTGGCTATTTATGGGTTACCCACTTTAATGCTGTATAATTCAAGATTTAAGCTTCACAAAGAGGAAAAATGTGGCTCAATTCAGGAAAGACACTTACAGCATTTAGAATTACATTGTATTTCAGTTTATTTTCATGATTTTAGTAGAGAAAATGAGCAGCAAACATAAAAAATCTTCATGAGAATTCACCATTGAAATTGCAAAAAAAATAATTCTGACGATTGAAAAACTGCTGGGGCTTAAAACTATACATTTATGGTATCATAAACTCCTTGAGCACAAGTAGAATTCATCTTCAAAATTACATTCTAGATTACCTACATGCTATTAGCCAAATTATACAGCTACCCAAGTGTCTCCCCAAAGTCTCAAAATGATTTGCTGTCAAATCATTAAAAAAATCATGTATTTAACACAATTAAAGCTTTAAGGCATGAAATTTAATATGAACGAATGATTTTCTGGTTGAGTTTAGTATGAATTTATCAATATCAGTGCAGTTGAATACCAATGGTCACCAGTAACCTCTCCAAATACGAACGTGCCTTTTCTCCATCATAAAGTTTAGAGTTTTGGCCATTTTTCTTCAAAGCCAGCACAAACACGCATTAAATAAACTGCTAATTAAACGGTCAGAACATTCACCCTGTAATGAAAGCTACCAGTCCCCTCTTCAAAGCTCACGAACCCATTTCAACACTTATAAGGAGCAAGTACACCTCACTAACACAGTAATATCTGAATTCTGAAATATACCTTATTTTAACTGAACAGACACTCCACTTTCAGGGAATATCAAATCCATTGCGTCTCCCGATTCAAAAGAAACGTGCAATGAACGTACCGGGGGTCCACACCAAAATGCACGGGCAGTTCGCGTTTTAAACAGGAAAAAAACCTCGACATTCGACTTAGTTGAGTACATATACATTCCGAAACAGAAAAAAAAACAAAAATAGCAGCCTGACCTTTTTCGTGAATCCCTCCTCCAGAGACATTGACTGTATAAAATAGAGAGCGATGTATCCAGTAACAAGAACCCTCCGGTCCTGTTTCATTCGAAATAATTCCAATAGAGCATATCGTTCTCATTTAGATCCTGTAATGTAACTGAACACTTCAAGGCCAGTTTTTGCGAACCGATTTTCTATAAATCCCGTCTATTTTAGCCGCGTAATGTGCATAACGTAGACAGGATACAACCGAGCCTGCTGATACGCATTGGTTTGTATGCTCTGTGTTTGTCCAATCAATGTGTTTCACTTACTCTAAAATGTTTAAACACTCGGGAATTGGATAAGAAACGAGCCATTCAATACATTGTTATCAGGGAAACTTCAGGAGGCCATGAAGTGTAACTCTACAATTACGCAGAAGAGCTTGAGTGTATGGTTGAGTGATTGGCTATCAACGCCAGTACTCGGGTGGATATAAGGAAGCGCTGGATTTGGCAATGAATGGATCTGCGCGTAAATCCACGGTAGGGAACTACAATTTTTTTTGTATGGGACAACTGTAATAGGCAATAGAATGTGAGAGAATTAATACCATGTCGATTTTTTTGCCTCAGAAAACTGATTTTTATGAACTACTAATTGGAATACTGTTAGCTCACTGTGGCTAAACTGGTTGCTACAAAGGATAACGATTTTTTCTGTGTCAAGATATCGTTTTTTCAAACTGCTGAATCGACACTATGGGCAAGGATACTGACCAGTTTGCACATCAGGCTTAGCTGAGGAGTTTAATTCATGCAGCTCTCGAAAAACAGGGAGTGGAGTGAACTTCACCGTATTCAGAACCGCGTTCGAGGTCTGCTTGCTTGTGAACATTCAATAACTGATCCGGGGGTGCTATCTAGTGATCGAGTACAGTAACAGCGTACTTCCAATTTGCAGGTCTATAGACGCGGGCATCTACATCTGCGGAAAGGGGTTAAAATCTGAACCCAAACAAGAATTCAGTCGAACACTGCCACAGGTGCATCCCCCACCGGGACAAAGTCCTCCTTTGCAGCAGCCAATCCTGACTAAAATCATGTGCTTGTTGTGACCTGACCACCACGAACAATCCTGCCAAAAATGAGAACAATCCAATTTCATTTGTAGCCTGCAGGGCGACTAAAGGTACAGATGTGAACATGGAACAGTGTCATTAATAGTGTCCCCAAATACTTTTATAAGGGGATACAATTACACCTC
The DNA here is from genome assembly GCA_029721435.1 of Gymnothorax reevesii. Taxonomy (NCBI): domain Eukaryota; kingdom Metazoa; phylum Chordata; class Actinopteri; order Anguilliformes; family Muraenidae; genus Gymnothorax; species Gymnothorax reevesii. Next base: position 96,423,111 of record CM056582.1, on the reverse strand, counting down.
ATCAGGACCTGAGAACATAACACATATCAGAGACCAACCAAATACACCAACTAGCGAGCGCAGCCAAGCGCACCTACTAACATAGCCCACACAGGGTACCAATGTCTTTTCCAATATCAAATTCATACTTTTCCTTACAGCTGTGGTAAATTACATAGTAGTGTGATAAGTATGACATCGAATCACAAAACAAATGCAACAATTTCAAACCTTTTCACAAATTTCATTCAAAATCCATGCATTCTCAAACCTTGTAAATGACATTTAAATTGAAGTGTTTACACAGATTTCTAGCACACATGGTATTGGAAGTGAAACCAGGCTGCCCTACAGCATTGGTATAAAAAGCTAAACCTGAATGAGACGTTACCACCGTCATCAGGGACAGAACATGCGACACCTTTCAGAAACTTTCCAAATACCCATATCAGTACAGCACTCATTCCAGGATCTGTACTCTCCCATGACTGGGTCTCCCTTCCCCACCTCCCAACTCACAGCCACAGCACAGCAGTACAATATAGGGACGGGAATGCGGAGGGCAGCAGGGCAATGGCAATATCTGTTTAACAGCCCAGTACTCCAGAACACTGGATGTGAGAACAATCGTCATGAGATGGAAGTAAAGACCATCAGCTTTAAAAGGTCCCCCATCATTACCAGAGGCACGGCCAATTAGCCACTACCAGCCATTTCCAATGTTTCCTCTGTGACAACATAAGGGGAAGGGATCAGGCAGAACAATGAAGGTCACTGGCTGGCTGAAGTTGATCAGTCCTCCTTGAATCTGGGTGGTGACTACAGCATATGATGTCACAAAGAAAACAGATTTTGAAATGGCTTGTAATGTCCAATTGGCAGTGCACCTAGCGACAGGATAGGGGGCCTTTAATTTGTGTCCTGACTGTGAACCATGCATGAATCGCAGCCCTTTTATACAGACACTGCTGAAGTTCCAATAGCTGCATTTTATGAAATGAATGTGGGAGAACTGAATGTGGGAAATTCCAGCTGAGGTGTAACATGACCACTGAAAAATTAAATAGCAATAAAATTTATGTATGGCTGTATTGTTAGTATATCCAGGTGTATGATTCAGAAAAAACTGAAGGTCTAAGGCAAACCAAATTTTTTTGGTACGCATATTAAGAGCCAGTTTTTATAAGAGTCAGGCAAGCGGTGATTCATGACCCCTTCGGATTTGTCAGAAATTTTTTTTATTGATAAATACATGTTAGAAACAAACAAAACTCACATTTTCTATCCTTAATAGGGACCGCCTTCTTTTTTTTTTTTTTTTTTAGGGGGTCCTGGAATATTGGGGTCAAAATCAGCCAAATGGCAAAATCACCAAAATTATGTTTTTTAAATGCTTGTATTTCTGTGTGCCCCGAGTGAGCCAAATTGTTTTTCATTTGTGCAAGTCTATTGGGTATGGCCGCTCCAAAAAAGTGAAAATTTTGGCGGCTGACTAAGGGCGCAGCCCATAGGTGGCGTTACAAATCACTATTTTTAATTATGCACACTTTACCAGGGGTTGCGTGACTTGCACCCCAAGTCAGCCAAGGTATTTAGTGCATGTCATGATGGATCAGCACCTCTTATTTGGTTTTGGATGAAAATTACAGCAGCCGACTTGGGGCGCACTAGAATGGAGAGTCCATACCCGATAGACTCGCACAAATTGAAATCAATTTGGTTCACTAAGGGTGCATAGAAATCCAAGCATTCAAAAACATAATTTTAGTGATTTTGCCATTTTGGCCGATTTTGACCCAGATATTCCAGGACCCCTTAAAAAAAAAAAAAAAAAAAGCAGGGTCCCTGATGACTACAGCCAGCAGTGTGGCAGGCCATACATTTCTCACATGACTACCATAATCAAAATAGCATTCTGAAGGAATCAATTAGATTGAATTACTGCTGTCAGGATTACCAGGTGCAGGGATTATAGCTGTGCAGATATATACCAGGGCTGTAAGAGGTCTTTACCCCCTTCCCGTCAAAGACCAAAGGGTCAGGAGGACACAGATACTGGGCCTCAAGTCCCACCCCCACCCCCCACCCCAGGTCAGCTGGGGGAAAGCCCCTTATTTAAATATTCACACTATGAAGCGGCTTCCTTCCAACAGGTAAATAAAAGTGCATTTTCTAGGATTACCATGCAGTGGCTGGACCAGGCATTGAGAAGAATGTTAAATATGCTAATCTGCGAGAACAGGAACTTTCACCCATTTATCAACAATAAATAACAGCAACAAATACATTACTAACTTATAGTGGCACTGCTCAAGACCGGAACAGAAAATCTGAACCCGAGTGCCATTGGTCATTAGTGTAGCACTCAGCGCTTAAAATCAAACGGTCATGCAATCTTCTGTAAGTAAAATTGACTACTTTCCATTGGTCTAGTAAAGCCCCCTCCCACTAAAAAGAAAGAACCTTTCACTGCACGTATAAATGGCCATTTAAAAACCTGCCTATTCCCCCCCCCCATCTGTAGGAAGGACGAAGGACTATTGAGGTCCATCTAAAACCAGCGTTTGAGAAGGGTGGAAATGACTGCAAATGTCGACCTTGAATGAAAAGCCGCACTTATTACAGAATTATTTACCATCTACTCTTTGCCAATTTGGTGTAAGGACAGGGGATGGCTGCAGTCCATTAAATGGGGCTCTCTTGCATGGCAATTCATCAGTGAATATTTGCTCACTAATTTCCACCTGAGACCCAAATAGCACTCACCAGCAGTGAAGCGTAGGGTCTAGAGGGAGGAGGGTCATAAGTGCCAAGCCCCTGGAGCAGCTCTGTAAAGACCATCAGAGAAGATGCCCCAGGCAGCAGGGACGGAGGCACCTGAGCTCTAGTAAATGCACTTCATGCATGAACAGTGTCACCTTGCCCACTAACAAAATTGCAGCCTCCCAGCTGCAGGTGACTGCACAGCAAAACTGGCAAAGTCTCCTGCCACAACAAACTTGTAGTTAGTTTCACAATTTGGCAGTCTTGGGATGTTCATGTTTTTTTTTTTTTTTTTTTTTTTTTAACAGCTTCGCGTGCTTTTCAAGTTAAGGAAACTTCTACTCTCTAAGAAAAAACACCCAACGTCAAGCGCTTTTTTGACAGCTGACCAATGAATGAGAACTTGCGTCACTATGGAAACTGATGGAATTACCACGTCTGATTTCGTAGGCCTTTTTAAGAATAAATTTGTGGACTTACCTTAAACAAATGCTGAGTCGTTCCTGATGGCTTGCCTCATGCGTGTGTCTTGCTTGGTTATTGAAGGTGCAACAATAAGCAAAAGTGTTTCAAATCGACTCTTGTCGAGTCTGAGATACGCACTGAACCGTAGAACCATTATCAAACCGTAGCTCTTGGACTAAACTATGGAATGCACCGTACTGCTGCCACCCCCGGTTAATATCATGGACCCACAAACGGGAAGGTACGTTGTCATCCTCGTCGGCATCTAAAGCCATAACAAGAGCCAATTTTCTCATCCTTGACATTGTAACTAATTGACACTGATACATCAAAGAGGTTAGCCTCGGCTACTTGTAACCGATTGTAACGTACTTGTGCTCTAGAATGAACTGTTGTCATGGGGATAAAAAAACGCCCGGCGCCGTTTTTAGGACAAAAACCCGCTGTCACGTTTTTTTCCCTTTAAAAAAAAACTGCTCTGGTCAACTGTTTTCTTTCTTTCTTTAATTAAAAAATGTCAATATGAACATGCCCGTGTGCGTTAACCTCTATGATACAGTGGTTATGTTGTGCTCCTCATTGACTGACTGTCGCTATACTAACGCCTGTACGGGAAAACTCTAAAAGTGCTTCACGCGGCCTCGTTATGAGTTGGAGGCTTCTTCTTCTTATTTTTGGTTTTATGGCGTTTACAGACCTGTTGGTCTATTACCGCCAACTACTGGATTCATTCAACATAAATTTCCCTATTCCTCTTATATCGAATTCCCACCAAAGCCTCGCCAAAGCGAACGGTGCACTGTGTCGAACAATGCGTTTGCACTCTGCATGTGTTCAGTGTGATTACACTTTCGATTCGTCTTATTTACGAGCCGAATGTAGATGCAATGCATTGGCTTTTGAAGAAGGAAATGACGTCAACACCAAAGCTGCCTGCTGATTGGTCCAGCCAAAAAATTTCAGGCGAAGCGCCGCGAGGTAGCTTTCCTTTAACGCCCTGATGGGAGCGATCGTCAAAGCCACCTAGCGGACACAGGGTGTTAATCATTAACGTTACTTGTGTGTCTGCAAAGTCAACCGAAGAGGAACGGGAGGTGCAGAACGACCGCATTCTTCACAGCCACAGACCACAAAGGACGTAAAGAGCACCACGTGCTCACTCCTCCCAACATCTGTAATACAGTGCCAACTTTGATCATTTTCTTCCCCTAACAGAAAAAAAAATCTGTTCAAGACCCCGTATCCCATTCCGCCGGGGGTCGTCCCCAATAAATTTGCTTCGCGTTGTGGGTAAACTAGCAGCCTGCCTGCCTCCAGTTGATGGGTGATAAACACTTGTTATTAAATGGTGAGGCCAGCGTTTTCTGAAGCACGTGCAAGGATGGGATATCAGTGAGGCGGCCCAATGCAAACAGCACACAGATTCAGCAAAGAAACTTCACTGATATCTGCTCACGAGTGATGTCATCATTGCATGAGCAACGCGGGCAACTGACCGGAACCAATTAAAAGCAGCGGCATGCCTGCGGCGCCCCAGCTGGCTAGTGCAGCTATCTGTTCCAGTCAAATTATGCGCGATTTAAAAAAAAAAAAAAAAAAAAAAAAGCATTCACCAAAACCAAACAAAATAACATGCCACTTTCAGATAAAAAGGATGAATTAAATATGCATCTTAAGAGATGAGCCACTCTGAATCCAAAGCAATGAGTGATGTTATATCCTGTCGGGTAGAAAGACTCTGCTCCACTGCCTTGCAGTGACAGACAGTAGCCTCAGCAGTGGGCTCTCAGTCTTGCCTTCCAAGTTTCCGCAGGACTGCATTTCCAAGCCAAGAATCTCTCAGTTCACGTGACATCGGGACAGGAAGTCAGTGGGCTGGAGCTCTGCAGATAAATTAACCGGACTCCGGCCTCACTGAGATCAGAGTTGGAATTGGAGAGACAACACTGAAGTCGCCCTACAGGGTGAACGTGGAGACGAGATGCAGTCACATGACCATGGTCTCAGCTGTAGCAGAGAACAGCATTGGTTCAGAATGCCATTGTATTTTATTTCAACAGGCCACTGAACATTGCCCTTACGGGTGAAACGTACAGAATCTTCAGCCGAGGCGGCTCCAATGAGCACGCTCCAGTAAACGCAGCCTCCTTGCAAATGTTCATACCACGAACACAGAGACCTTGGTGCCACATGACAAGCAGGAATCTCCATGAACCTTGAATAAGACGGGCAGTACATTCACGTTTCATGGAATCAGAAAAAAAGGTAAAATTCATAATGACACAAAAGCGACTGCAAATTGCAACTTGGCATAGATTTCTGGTGTGAATGGTGCTTGAATAATCAACAGCCACAAGGCAAGACGGTGCAAAAACTGAATTTTGGGGTGATCCAAAGAACCCACCAGTCACCAAAAGGATCTTTCAAAAATGCTAAGTACCAGGAGCAAACTACAGCAAAGTTTCCAGCCGACCAGGACTAATGTTCAAAAAAAGGAATTGTAATGTTTGCATGATGGGCAGAAACCCTTCAGGTTGAACAGCCTGCAGACTAGTAAACATACTAGTAAAAACCTGTTTTTCCAAATCACATCAAATACAGTATTTATTTTTTGACCAAGAAACCAGATGAAAGTGGGGTGTCGAATGCCTGGAAAAAGCAATGCAGTAAACACTTATTTTGACTTCACTCTTAAAAATCAGACTGACTCACAGCTGAAAAAGCGTGTCTCTAGGTCTTTGGCAGCGATCTCTCGCAAACACCTCTCATACTTCCTATGAAGAGCCAAAAATTCAAATTACAGGCAAAGTGACTCAAAGCCGTTAAGGCGCAGGCTTTGAAAATGACAGCACACGCTCCCTAGGCAGAATGGAATGAAACCTATGAATAAAACATGAAACTGAATGAACTCGGTAAAGGGTTTCCCCGTGTAAAAAACTTGGGTCAAGTCATTATGGCGCCTCTCCACATTTTATCCATAAAGCCATGTGCGGTGGAAATTAGGACAGGGCAATTTCAATAACTCAGGTCACAGAAAAAAGTAACTGAGCAATTTTATAATTTTATGGCTATTATAGATAAGCCAGATTTATTAATCAAACAGTCGTGTACACTGAAGCAGGGAGCAGGTACCGTTCGTCATTAATGATAAGACCAGCGGAGATAAAGTTATGGGGAGGGGGGTCAGGGGTCATAGGTCGTAAAACAGAGGCACAAAATACCGGTATTAACACGGCATAACACCTCCTCCGCGGTATGTGAACCACACCGACCGGCTCAACAGTCTTTGCAACACCAGCACGCTGGAGTTAAAAACATGGAAAGATCTGGCCGGGTGCAGCCGAGTGCCCATTCCCATAAACGCAGATTTGCGGTAACTTAATCTGGTGTAATAGCGAGGGCTAGCTGGCTAATATCGGTACTTCCAGAGAACACTGACGCTGTCAGTGAGCGGGGGTTTGTACTCAGACACATCAGTCCCTGAGAATGTAAACCAATAAGCCCAATGAAGCCGTGAATGTAATCTGTCGTGCGAAAAATTAGTTTCGCGTCCGGTGTGAAAGCATCTCAACACCTGGCATAAACAACCGACCCCCCCAAAATGCGTTCCGAGCTGCCAACCTCGCAGTGAGCGTGAGAAGGACCTCCAAACAGCGCATATACGGACATCCAAACAGCGCATATACTGACATCCAAACAGCGCATATACTGACATCCAAACAGCGCATATACTGACATCCAAACAGGCTAACAAGCGAGCCAAGGTTGCACAGCTGATTGAAACCGACGTTTCGCCAGCACTAACGGCTACAGCTGCCGGTTCACGGCGCTCTGCGTGTCATGAGGCGGCCGAAGCCGCTTTCCGACACCCCCTGACCCTCGCCGTCCGAAATCATACATCAGTTCAGCTCGTTATCGATGCATTTCCTTTCACCACCACACAAATAGCACAGCTTAATCAGCGAAAACGACAGAAGGTTTCAACGAGCCGAGAGGCATCATCTCGCACAGCTGGTGAACGACGGCTAATTTCCAGGGCAAAGAGCGAGGAGCACCGACGGTTCAGCCAGACCATAGACCCACTAGCGCGTTATCTTAGCTACATGGCTAATTCAGTCTACCATTTACCCCGGGTTATCAAGACCGCTGGCCGGCTGTCAAACACGCGTTAGCGAGGCAGCCGCCGAGGAAGAGTTAGCACGCGTCGGTAATCACGTCATAATATATACATTAAAAAAAGACAAGCGCGAGGCCCGGGTAGCTCACTGACGAGCCAATTGAGTGACAGCTAGCAGCTAGCGAGTTCAGAATGACAGGGGTACGCTAGCGACGGTAACTGCTAGCTCGCTAGCCAGATAGTGAACGTTACCTGCCTATGAGCGGCGCAAATAGCTGCACACTACAGAACAACAAATCCCCCTCCTCTTCGCATTTTGCCTGGATTTCGTGCATATTCCGTATACATCGACGGCCCTTTTCCCTAAAAGAGAAATGGGTTAATGTAATGAAATAGATTGATACACTACCTTCGTCAAAAACACTGTTTTTGCAATTTTGGTGGGAGTAATTCCGATTCCTCAACCCGATGTCCTCCGCCATCTTGTTCTGTTTAAAATAATCAAATGCAGCTGACGTCCAGAGCGCTGATTCCCCCGTTCGCCTTTATCAAGTTCAGATAGCAGAACGTGCTCTGCCGACAGGTCCTAAAGAAACCCAGTTCACGGCGACGAGGCAATTCAGCGTGGTGACGTTCGTGCGTTTTACGTAGTCACATTACTCGAGATTCACTACTAGCGGCTGGCTAACTGCAGAATTTTAGAATGTTACGGCGCATTCACAAACTACGTTGCGCTCATAGATAACCTGAAGCCTGAATATTGATATTGACGTTTGATATTTTATATTCTGCAACATACATAGTCCAAAATTTTATCCACGGAATAGAATTTTGATTTACTTAATATCATATGCTTCTTAAAACCATATAGAAAACTAAGGAGGGGCAGTAATATCAACAGTCCTCATGAAGATGACAATCACGTCAAAATGAATGACACTGCACACTGAAGATGACACTCAATTTCTTTTTTCCACAACTTGAGGTGAAAGTGTTCTCGAAGAAACTAATTATAGGCCTTTTTACGAAGAAATGAGACGTATATGAATGAAGTCCCAAAAAATAAGTTGGCATGCCAGTATTTAGGATCGGAAGCCACCTCCCAGGTTCACTGTAGCCTCATCAATGTTTTTCCATGGGTGAAACCTCCCACTCAGTGAAGCTAGAATGATAAATAAAACAATATTCATATGTTTCACTATTTAGGTAGGAAGTGTTTATCAACATACACTCTATTTGCTTTGAGGAAACCAGGGAAAGCTTATTTGTATAGCAGTACTGCATTCCTCATTTCTCTCCAGTGCTTAATGCTGATGATCCCAAACCTAAGTAGTACCAGGGGCTTTGATAGGCCTATTTTAGAGGGGACTAACCCTTGAGGTGTTCTTCAGTTTCCCCACATTCTGTATCTAATTGGCTTAAATAATAAATAATTGAGGGAGAGCATGCCAGACCAGAGTCAGACCCCTCTAGTAAAGGCAGAGCCCCCAGTCCATATTTCTATAGTGACACCCCAGGGAGTCTGTTTAAATTGGACTGCTTTAATATAGAGTTTTCAATGCATTAGTATGTAATCTGGCATTCACTTGAAAAAAAAAATGCAATATACCGTGTCTATATTTGCGGTTATATTTAAATCTTACTGAAGCGGACATTTACATTGTGAAGGAGGAATGAAAAAAAGCTTGTTTGTTTGTGGTGGAGTCTAATTCCTCATCATTATTTTATTATTTATTTTTATCTTTGCATAGCTGTGGTGGCATGCAAATCCTTTGAAATCCTGTTCTGGTCGTAGCCTTGCAAAGTATTAATGACTGGAGGAGCAGAAGACCAGGCAGCTGATTGTTGAGGGAGGGATTATGACCATCCAACTGTGATTGTGCATGTTTTGTTTCTTCTGATTTAAAAGTTGAATCAGACTCAGGTGCCCACAAAATACAGAACAAAAATGTAGGCTACTGTATAGAGGTTTTATTGCACAATCATACAATTGATAGATTTATATTGCAAACATTATTCCTGAATTTGTTCTTTTTCCTGCTTGAAATAGGTACACTGGCCCTTACTATATTGTGTGATTTTTATTGCACACAGTATACACCACATCTTACTTTGCTCATGAACTTACACATTGGTAGTGTAATGAAGGGAAATAACAGCAAATTAACAAACATTTTTAAGTAAACTTTACACCTTCTTTGAGTATATTGTCCACAAAGTTCTGTTCAAGGTAACCAACCATGAAAGATAAGCATTGTGGGTAAGATGAAGTAAGAATAAAGCACGGAGGCGATGTTTGTGTTGAACAAGACACTACTCTTTTGTATGAAGTCAGTGATTTGAAAAATTGCAGAACAAGATCACAGCTTCCAAAATAACTCCTCGCAGATGCTTTACATTCTGACAGCAGGCATTTATTGGTCTTTCAAACCATGGAGATGGATCACAGAAAAGAAACTGGGGTGGAAACAAAGCAATAGACAATTGTCATTACTGGGCAGGGAATGTCCCAATTCAATCTGCTGGTGAAAAACTCTTGACTCAACAATAACCTCAGAGATGCTTTTCATTTGCAGAGTTAGAGCGGATATTTGCAATTGTAGTGGTCATATTTTCTGTTACAGGGTTGTAAAAATCTCCCTAAATCAAATGCACAGACAAGACAGCATCAGGCAAAGCTTACCCTTTCATTTTAAGAAACATTCAGACATTCAACAAATTACTTTCAGTCAATACCTCCAAAGGGAGGTACAGTATATTGATCATTTGTATGTGTGCATGTAGTTGGACTGAACGAAGAGGTGATTGCATTTCCAGACCAATCTGAATACAGATCCGGATTCAGCAGCTGACTCGAAGTGGTTGTGGATCAAAATCTGCTGGCGAAGGTATGCGCTCCCTGAGTGCCTTCTAGGATTTTTTTAATCTCATGCTCAAATTCTCTCTCTCTCTCTCTCTCTGTCTATCTCTTTGTCTCCTGCCCAGTGCAGCATTCTCAGTGCTCAGTAATTCAGCCTGAGTGGAAGGTAATCCTGTATAAATTGGGCTCAAACTGGCTGTAGACAATGACCCAAGAAGGGTCACCACCAGAGCCTTGGATCCAATGAAATAATTTCACATTTGGCCTCAGAACATCCTATTCTTGCAGGACCCATTGAGTGGTTAAACCAGTGTAAATACTGCGCTGAGTGTTTCAAAGCAGTATCACTGAGATTGCAGGACAATTGTGCAAAAACAAAAACAGAACTAAGAGCATTTTCCTCTGCTATTGATAAAACTAAATAATTCTGCTTTGTGAGATAGCATACTGATTCATGACATTATACTGTTTCAAAATTGGCAGTGCTGATTGGCCCACACTGCCTCTCGTGGGTTTTTCATCATTAATGCATGGGGGTCAGCTGGTTTTTGTCAACTCTTATTCCAGGTGTCTTATTGTGAAGCACTTTGTAATCTAAGCTTTGAAAGCAACCATATTAATGCAAAAGTACTTAACTACTCATTTGCGTCTCTATGCGTCTCTTGTTTCGTCTATAACAAAAAATAAGCACTAACGAAACCAGCAATTAAAGAGCACACGTTTTCCGTATCCATCTTTTTAATACTTAATTTCTTTGCAAGTTAAATCCAGCAATGTGTCGTAAACAATCTAGAAAAGCTGTTTTCTTAAATTACAAACCTTATGAAATGGTTCAAAGGAAAACCCTACAATTTCAGAGAGGATCTTAAATTCAGTGGGTCTTTTTCAGGCAAATTGGATAAATCAGGGTTCTTTCACACTTTTTACACCTATGATGAGCTAAAAATAGTTCCTCTTTTGCGGACAAAAGACAGTGACAGTGTTCTTGCAGCTCAGAGTCGACCACATTTACCCACATGCTGAGCTGAGCAGCTGGACGGAGGAATTCTGGGTAAGCGTTACACACAGGCTGTGAGAGAATTCATTTAAGCACCGCTGCGTTGAAATATATCAGTGACCAATTGTGATTGCTGATGGATGGTATGAACAACCCGTGGAGAATTGAAGCAAAGCCACAGCTGCTATGGTGCATGCCAGAGAGCAAAAAATGTTTGTGCGCTCTCTCTCTCTCTCTCACTAGCTGTGGAAGAGCTTGCCAAGGCGGCCTTCAACACGGCCTTCTCTTTTACTTCAATCTATCTCCAGAGTATTCAGGTGGATCCACACTCAATGAAATGGCAGTGTCATCTCAGCTGCAAAGTTAAATCATACAGGAAGCAGAGAAAACAGAACAAGCATTCAGTTCATGCGACCATCAAGGTTCAAGAAAGATACATACACTACCTGTCAAAAGTTTTAGGACACCCCAATTTTTCCAGTTTTTTATTGAAAATTATGCAGTTCCAGTCCAACGAATAGCTTGTAATGGTACAAGGGTAAGTGGTGAACTGTCAGAAGTTTTAAACAAAAGGTAAGGTTACCCAAGTTTTTTGTACGCTGTCGAGTAGGTGAATAGATGGTTCCTCAGAGTGTGACATCAACTGTAAAACATGGATGAGGAAGCGTGATGGTCTGGGGCTGTTTAGCTGGATCCAGGGTCAGTGACTTAAGAGTGAAAGGCACCCTGAACCAAAACAGTCATCACAGCATTCTGCAGCACCATGCAGTGCCCTCAGGTATGTGCCTAGCTGGTCAGGGGTTCATTCTGTAGCAAGATAATGACCCAAAACATAAGTCCAAGCTCTGCCAGAACTACCTCAGGAAAAAAGAAAAAGATGGTAACTTGAAAACATGGAGTGGCCAGCACAGTCTCCAGACTTAAACCCCATCGAGATGGTTTGGGATGAACTGGACAGAAGAGTGAAAGCAAAGTGACCAGCAAGTGCCACACATTTATGGGAACTTCTGTAACAGAAAAAGTTTTGGAAGAATATTTGATTTCCATTGTCGAAAGAATGCCACCAGTGTGTTCAGCCGTTATATTTGCCATTATACATTTTAGTTTATAAATTGATTCCATGATTTCGTTTTTAACTTTGATTGTTTGATTTGTTCTATCATGTTTACGCTTTCATTCCAGAGTACAATGAGACATTAAACTGCATAATTTTCGATTTAAAAACTGGAAAAATTTGGATGTCTTAAAATTTTTGACCCATCGAGTACATGCTAATTTTGTTTAAAAATGAATATTTGAAATATTCATATAACCTACATAACTGTGTATGGTTTATATAGTGTAAGGCACAGTGAATGTGTATCCATGTACGTACAATAATTGTTTGCATTCGGTACATGTGGACTGTTTTAATGTTAAAATCAAAGACATATGTGCAACAAACATACATAAATAGACTATACTTATTCACTATTCTTATTTTGGAATTTTCCATCGAGAACACTTGCAAGTCCATACTGCTTTTGTCAAGTTTAGTCGGTTTTCCAAATTTGAGCTTTCATGAAATGTGAATTACATGACATGGGTGATGCAATGGTCAATAGCATATTCCTAAGCAGACTTGTTAGTCCAGTTTCTGGTTACCAGACTAATAACAACCTTATTCCAACATTCAAGATGCAGAATTTACCATTACCCAAAACTGATGGGTAAACATGAGAGAACAACATTTCATATTGTCTGAACTCCAATTCCCAAGCCCACACACACACACACACACACACACACACACACACAAAGGTAATTGCTAATGGCCAATGTACCCCAAAGAGAAACCTTTCTTGTAGTTTGACGCAAAATATTTTTTGAAGAGTGTTAGACCGAGAAAGTGAGAAAGCCAGGCAATTCTTACAGCTTTTATTTTCTTTCCGCTTGTGCATCTCAGGAGACGCCCTGCATGAACTGAGAAAATAAACCGATGCCGACTTGAAAAGAAACCGGAACGGACAGTCGGAAACGCAGAGTGCGAACTCACACCAGATACTTAACTCCTGCACTCCATCCTCACTGCGTCAAAAACGGATTCGGAAACGACAGTTTCCTGCCATCCCCGGAGCGGCGATCTCAAGCCCCTTAATTCCTCTTCAGAAGACGCAGCAGCGCCTTCTGCTCCAGACGTTCCCGAACTTCCGGGATGCACTGGAGATAAGAATTACGCTGACTTCGCCGATCTGGGTTGTCTGTGCGGTGTCTGAAGTCTGAGCTCCTGTGCTGGAGAGTCACATGAGCAGCCCTCGCCAGAGCCAGAGCGAACGCATGTGCCCGGCGCAGTGAACGCTCTGCCTGTTCTCTCTGCTTTCACCTCTCCGTTTACGAGCGGCAGTGGCAATGATGACGTTTACACTATCTCACATACTCCGAGGAGGGCTCGTAAAACAGGATGGGACGCAAACATCCTTATCACTGTGAGCTTAAAGGCAGTTAAATGAGAGTCCACTCGGAAGCGCGATTAACGTCCATGACAGCACGGAGAGGATTTACAGGATTTACCTGAATTACTTCGCTTCCCTCATGCAGAAAGTAAACAGGTAATAAATACATGGCAGAGAGCCAAAGGGTGAGGTGGAAAATCTGTGTTGAAGTATCTATGGTAGAAATGTCATCAAATGTTTATGATTATATTATTTGGGACTTGAATAGTCCTACTTACACTGTAGATACACATAATGATGTTTGTGCGTGCTCTCATTGGCTGATAAATTACAACTGTATGGCCAGATAATTGCAGTTATGCATGGGGCCCAGAATTTGTATATTAGCTGATTATCTGGCTAAAGGTTAAAATGGCATCAGGCAGTGTTGATAATCATATGAGAGGAAATAAGTATGAGCTTATTTGAGTGACATCAGATAAATCTGCAAACTCATCCTTTGCTCAATATATTGCCACCACTTATGGGATAGAGCTGGATGGCGTACAATATGATTTTAACAATTTGTTGCATGGCTAACAGTATATGGGCGGTCCTGTCTCTGGGACTTCGTCATAGTTTGGGCTATTACATAAAATGACATTCCAGATGATTCCAAGCCTCCACATTTTTGGGAAAAGACCTTTCCCTTTTAACATGATAATACCCCTGTGCACACGTAAGGGTACATACATTTGTGGAGATTGATGATGAAGAACTTGAGTGGGCTACACAAGGCCCTGACCTCAACCCCATGAAACGCCATGGATATCAACTTTAAAGCCGACTTTGAGCAGTTTTAATTGCCCAACATCACAGCTTGACCCTGCTTTTGAAATTACTTTTTTGGCAGGAATGGAAATAAATTCCATTCCAGCATTCCAACCATAAAATTCAAAAACTGTGGAGCAAACATGACTATCACCTGGATGAGTGAACCTGTCGACCATATTGGGTTAGACCTTTGCTGGCTTTTACAGTTGGCCAGCCTGTGTAGAATTCAATTGCCTTACTATCCTGATGTCACTGACATTCACAATAGCGGTTCAGTCTCACCCAATATGGCACCCATTATCAGCACATTCAGGATAACATACCCATTACATCATCCTTTCAACTGTTTTGAATGCTGTGGTTCAAACATCAAGCAGAAGGCCATCCCAGAATGGCGGAGGCTGATAATGCTGCAATGAGGGGACCAAGCCCATGATTTTGGAATAAGATATTTTGCGTATTATCAACAGACAAATTCAAACAAGTTAGGGGCAGCATCCATATGAGTGTGCCTGCTATGACTAGTGACCAGCAATATTGTTGTGACAATGAAGATATTCCGTTCATTTTGGCAGAATTGAATTGTTTGGGTAAGTGATTGGGCAAAACTGACACAAACCATTAGCTGAAGGTGCTTTGGGTAAAAAGAAGGGGCAACCAGCACCTTCACTGCCCCTTAAGGCTGGTGGGAGGGGGGCAAATGCTGGTTGCATGGCATGGACTGCTTGCTAGACATCTACTGTTAATTTTCTCTCAATATTCTGTGCTCATTTAGTGCTTGCCGACATCAAATACAATTATATGAAAACATCAGCAGGAGCAGTACCCTTCCTGACAAGTTAAAGTGTTTTTAGCATAACCACATAATTATTATTATTTTTTTAAATATTTGAATCATCAAGATTTGCAAATCCGAACTTACATAAATGAAGCGCATTGATGAACTAAAACATTGATCTTTCATTTATTTTACAGGCTGCATAAAATGGTGTATTCTGACTTATTCACCATCACTTGTTTTCCATTCTGTGAAGTAATGTTTCCTGATCAGCATGCCATGGTGTTTAGATGGGTTGCCATGCAGGGTTTGGTATGCCTTGCGACTATATTTTGAATAAAATTATTGAAGAAACATAAATCAAAAATCCTATTTTCAAGAGGCTGTATAAATGTCATTAAGAACTCCTATCGCATAATTGAATTTCAAAAAGAATGACCAACTGTCAACAATTCGCGTTAGCGGCAGTACGATGCTCGACTTGAGGGCTGTGTGCCATGAGTTTGAGTAAATTTAGGGACAAAGGACTAATGCTGAGAGATGCTGCAATAAGGGCTGTGCTCAGAAAGTGTGCGAGTCATGCAGCCAATCACACGACGGGACATATGACTGACAAGACCAGTAAAAGAAACCAGAAAACATTTCAC
This sequence comes from Gymnothorax reevesii, assembly GCA_029721435.1. Lineage (NCBI taxonomy): Eukaryota > Metazoa > Chordata > Actinopteri > Anguilliformes > Muraenidae > Gymnothorax > Gymnothorax reevesii. The sequence goes on along the minus strand of CM056582.1, from coordinate 96,407,260 downwards.
CCATGCAACACTCTTTAGTCCTCAAGAGCTTCATAAGGGAATGAAAACATAATCTCTTGTATGGCGAGCAGATTTTCAAGTGTTCTTATCCCCGCAAATGTTAGCCAGGCAGATGTTTGCACAGTTTCCAGTGCAGTTATGCTTTCAACAAGCATCTTGGACAAACATACTGGGAAAAAAACAGACTTTACTTTTAGCAGCTGGTCTGGTGGGGTTTGCAAACAGACTCAGGCACAGAGGGCACGTCAAAATAAACCGCAGTGTATTTAAAAGCAGGCAGCATTCCAAAGACTAGGTTCTGAAACAGGCAGAGGTGGAAACCAGGAAAACACAATAACAAAACAGAGACAAAGTCTGAAAACAGAGATGTGGGAAAACAGGCAGGGTCCCAAAATGCAGGGACAGACTGGGTCAGAAATGGGGCATGCAGGTAGAACAGAACACAGCTGGGAGCAAACCAGAGGAGAACCTGTTAGGATTCTGTTTGGTTTGAGACAGTCAAAGAAACCAAGCCCAGAAGGAGTATAAATACATGCAGGCAAACAAGCAAACAAGGAACGGGTGTGTGCAAAGGCATGAGGGATGCACAGAGGGTCAGGGAGGCAATGAACTGATCAACAGAGAGCAGAACGGACACGGAGTATAGAACAGAGAAGTGAACAGAATATCAAAGGGTAGAAGTGAATACTGACATGAAATTCATCCAAAGTTTCCACAGTTGGGCTCTCAAACTGGACTATAAAAGGGCCAAGGGGCTGCAGGTTTTCATCCCAACTGAGAAGAAGCTCTCCTGATCTTTCTCACAAACAGACAATCACTGGAAATAATTTGGCTGGGAGCCATGACATAGAACACCAAATTGTCTGTTTAATGGAGGAAAGAGAGCAATTAGCTCCTATAGTAGACCAATATAGACCAACCATAGAGGGAAAAGTTAAATTATAGACTACAATCCTTTGCAGCTGTGGTGACCGCTCACATAATTTGTGTCAGAAAGTTTTCCAATAAATTGCAAAGACTATCGTCGCTCATCACATATTGAAGGAATTGGAGAAGACTCCAGTTTTTCTGAAACATGTCCTTATGTAGGTGAAAAATCTCCCCTCTACTTTTGCTGGACCCGAATGACATGTTCTGTTGAAGTCAAGGAAAAGTTGAGAGGAAAGGAAAAAGGCCACCCGTTTAACCCCTTTTATGCCGAACGTGTCATTGCCGACAGATATGCGCGTAATTTTGAAAGTACCGTAAACGCTCTGTTTCCTATGTTAGAGATCAGCCCATTATTGTAATTATTATTGTTGCAACATCGTTTCCTGTTTGTTTTGTGTTTTGCCTTTGCCTTGCGGCAGTAAAGGCATAATAAAATCCAAAAAAAAAAGAAAGTACCGTAATTACTGTTTTGCGCAATAGAAAAAAAATCTGATTGGTCCTGAAAGCTGAGAAGCTGTGCTTCAGCCCAAGTAGAGGTTACTATGGTAAACACGGCAACATGATTCTCTGCTGGGATTTCTGCATTAGGCCTTAAAGGGTTAAGAGAATTCATAGGTACCCATGGTCTTAGACAAAGAGGCGTACTCTGCATAAGCTTGAAAATGTATACAAAGGCACCCTCACACACGTACACATACACATGCACGCACACACTTGTGTACACCCTCATGCCCACACACACACACACACACACTTAGAATCTGTTCTGCAAGAACACTAGTTGTTTTATTGAATATACTCAGGTTAAGAGCCTCTCTCTGTTGTACAATATGGACACAGAGTTAAATTATGAACCTAAATTTATAAACCCAGTTCCCTGACCACTGAGTAGCACAGTACTATGGCTAAATTTGGATGTTTGAGATTGATTTTGTGCAGAGGTAGCTGTGAGGGTCATACCTGACTGTCCATGACTTTCATTCCAACTTCTGGCTTTTAATTACTTAATTAGCCAAACCGTTGACAAAATCACACATTTCAGCTGCATTTCATGGTATTTTTATGAATGACCACCAAAGACAGTTCTCAGGTCCCAGAAGGAGACATTTTACTGTGGTCTACTCAATGATTAAATATTTTTTTGTATGCCGCCAATTAGCTCAGTTAGTAATGGTAATTGGCGGAAACAAAAGCTTGCATACACACTGGCCCTCCTGGACTGGAAATATCCATCTCTGACTTAGTGCGTGTATTATGGTATTAACGTTTGAAATGGACTCCGCCTGTATACCTGTGTACAAACGTTTGAAATAGACTCAGTATGTGTGTCAGTGCGGCTGTTTGAAATGGACTTAGTGTCTGTCTCAGTGTCTGACTGCTGAGGGCTTGTGAGTTATGTTGAGAACAGCATCAGGCCAGAGAGACCAGACACTGTCTGGCCCCGAGGACCACAAATCAATCAACTCTTCAATCAATGGAGGAGCCGACAAGCTGCCTGCTGAGTTTGTGTTGCACTCTTGTCCTTTCACTGCAGTCGGGAGATTCACTTCGGCGGTGTAATTACACTGTACACGTATGCGAATGTTGTCTTAAGCTTCCTTAGGGTTGGGTCATAATGATTAGGGACCCCTGCTGAGCCGCCTCGGTGATATTACACCTCTGTATTCCTCAGAGATATGCTAATATGTTACAGCTGCATATGTTTTGGCCACTCTGGATAGAAGCACATCATCTTATCTAATGTGAGGCAAAGGGCCATTAGAAATTGTTCGGGGTATAAAAAACCGAGCCTGTTTTTAAAAAGCTGGAGGGATTAGATAGTCAGATAAGAGTACTCAGTGAAAACTAGACCTCACCCAAATCTGGAACATGGACTGAACTTAAAAGATCCGTTGTGTTTTTTACTTGTGTATTTATCCAGCTAACTCATTTATTCAGTGAAGTAATCCTGCATGCTTTGTAGAACAAGCCTCAGAAAAGTGGTTGATCGAGTTTTGTTAAATCTACGTAAAAGTGTTCGGGAATTCTCTATTTCTGTTTGTATTTTTATGAAATTAAGTGACCCAGCAATGAAGAGGAGTCTTTCCGGCTGCATGGTTGATCTTTGAACCTTGACCTCACTATTTATGCTGGCGAACCAATGGCCGGGACATAATAAAGACACTTCCTCGAATGAGGCCCTCCCTTCCTGGTCTTTGCATGTTCAGTCCTGAGCCAGTAAACAATGAAACTGCAATCTTACCCCCAAAGGATTCTCCTCCCAAACCCCCAAAGCTTTCTTAAAACACCAAACACTGCACCAAATAATAAAGGAAATATTATATAAATAAAAAAAACAGAATAAGTCAGAAAATCTGCCACAGCGCAAGCTAAGCTATCACATAACACTCTCATAAATGTAAACGGAATGTTATGTTAATGCTGCAATATTGTCATCGGATGGTAACATCTTCATGCGAACATTATTTTCGCCAGCCGGGAGCCCGTGGTTGGCAGATTGAAGACCGTAATCTGGCTCAAGGAGTGAGGCTGACATCACCAAAGGAAGGTCCAATCACAGAGTGAAAGGCCAGAGTGCCGCTGGATCTAATAACTGCATATGGTATTTTCCAGAGCCATTGTACTGAAAAGGCACAAGTCACCAACTCTAAATTAGTTTCAGGGATAATTGTGGAATTGAAAAGGAGGGCATTAAATTACTTTTTTTTTTTATTCTGAAGGGCACGTCACATTAACACGGCTCCCTCATTAATCCATCCAGGTCAATTTGTTTCCCTAAATGTTATGACATACATCAATGCTATCAAGTTTGCCAAATCATTTTCATGAGAATTTTGCCACTAAATGGAATCTCTCTTATTAGATATGTGTAATTAAAGTTCATATGAGGATAATTGAAATTCACTGCCTGGATTTATTTTGAACACACCAGACTAAGCATGAAACAAAAGCATCATCCCTCAATATTTAAACAAGGACAAAATTCTAATGTGATTAATTCACTTAAAGATATTTTTATGGCAACTGTTTACATACAAGGTATTAGGCCAAGGTTTTTTTTTTTTGTGGTGAAATCTGTCAAATAAATGGTTTTGAAATGGAGTGTACGATTGGTTTAGATTCAAATCAATCATCCTGGCATTGAACAGATGTCTGATCCACAGAGAGATGAGTAAGCCATGTAGAATCCATTCATACTGAGGGATATTTTTACTGCTGCAATTCATAGTAAGTGCCTTTGCTCCAGGGTAAAACAGCAGTAGCCCTGTTAAAATAGGCCCAACACCTTTGAATGACAGGCCTAATTCCCCAAACCGTTACAGAGGACTTCCATCTTTCCTGAAGCACTTCAGTCTCGCATTTTTGTTCCATAAGTGCATTTACGTGAAGACATACTATACCATAAATAACCGGAAACACCATAAATATTCCATAAATACCACCTTTTTAAAGCATGTAACATACTCTTTGGTTTTGGTATGGATGAATTCAATTCTGTTATGATTTTTAGTGCAGCAGTTCTGTTACAAGGTGCTAATCCTTCAGCTTTTTTTGTGCCTGTTGTGTTGGTTTTCCCTCTTAATATTGTTCAAATTTAAAAAAGAGCTAGACCCAGTATTGGTCTAACCTTTGACTCATGATGGAGTTCATTGCGCGGTGATTTATGGCTCCAGTGAAGTTGGGTTGTGAGATGATCAATACTACACTTTTTAGCGACGGAGCTCTTACAGTTTCTTGTGGTCCCACAGACTTGTGCACAGCTTTAAAGGGCCATATTGATTGAGCTTGCTAATAAGCAGGCTCGCTGCTTTTGTTAAAATGGCAGCCCTTTTCTGGTAAATATTATCATACTGCACTTGCTAACATAGGCTCCATAGTAGTACAAATGGAAGCCTTTCTGTGTGGCACTTGAGTATTTCCCCATGGGTTGGCTCTAGTTTCTCCTGCACTAAACAGGCACTTTCAGCTAAATGGGCAGTCGGAGAGACATGAGTGTGGGGGTGAAAGGTGTGGGCCTTGTAATTGATGGTAAATTTTCCAGGGTGCATTCCTGTCTGTAAGCCATTGCATACTGTGACAGGCTCCTGCCCCGAGCAGCCCTGACTGAGAATAAACTGTGCGCTGAAGGATGGGCTTGTAAACCACTTCCATTAAATTACGGTCGCAGATATTGCCGCCAGTTTGTCAAAACATAGATTACAACAAAGCAAAGAGCATAAATTCTTCAGAGAGCAATTGAATTTGAATGTGCTTTATATGGACTTCTGAATATATATGACACGGCAGAGCATAAATCTGGAATTACGTGCATAAGGACCTTATCACAAGGTCAGGATGAGGTCACCCTACTGAGGAAATCCAATCAGACGAACAATTGAGGTGAAAGGTCAAACGTTATTTTCATTTTACCTTTGTTGCTGTTTGCTTCACGCAATGAGGCAGGGAACAGAAACAAAAAAATAAATAAATACATAATAAGAACAGAGGATCAGGGTATCAAAGAAACTCAAAATTTGTATTTATAATGTTTTAAGAGAAATATGACTTTTTAAAACATTAATTTCAGGAAATAACTGTTTACAGGCATGGCAGATATGGAGCGATGAGTCCATACATCAATCATTTATACATCATGCATTCGGAAATAATACATCCTTAAAAAACACCCTCGACTTCTCTTGCTCCAGATTCGTTTGATGTAACCCAAGTCCCTGTTTTACTGGCTCTAGGCACATTTAGGCTAACTACGATTACAACTCAAGTTTGTATGAGAGTTGGCAGCGTTTCGGTTGAAGTACTTGAGTTTGTCAGGGTTCTGGCCCACATGACCCTTTATCTCTGCTGGAGTCCAACCCACTGTCCGAAGAGGAGAGCAACTCTCTCACATGGTCTGAGATGGCGACAAGCACATCTGAGAAAACGTTTTTTTTTGGTGAAAGTTTTTCTGTTCATGTGCAGTGAGCAACAAGTGGAGGGATTTCCTCGAACTCCCGTACAAACTGGAGTTATACTGAAGTCAGCCTTAACGGGCTGGACCCTCCGTAATAATGCTGGACCTTGATCAAGGTTCAGATCAGACAGAGGGAAAGGGAGCAAATGAGAAACAAGAGATTAGCACTGGCGACCAATCAGTTTTGGCGCCATGACTTCCTCAGATGGGGCTCAGATGTCAGCCCATTGGGGGACACAGGCTATTGGCAGCCAATCAGCACCCTGGTTCCGCCTCCATTCTGAGGGGCGACTCAGCGCTCAGCCAAGTTTGATATCAGTGGTGGAGGAAATCAGAGTCTAACAAACCAGAGTGAGCAAAGCACTCCTCCAGGCATTAGAGCAATAACACAACAGTCAGTATGGCTGTAAAACTATAAAACATCATCTAGTTACAGAACTGAAATGAGGTCGCCCCTCAACAGTTCTTTCGTCGCTCTCGCAAGTCTTTTACTGGTCTTCTTTTCTAGTCTGTGTTTAAGTGCTTCCAAAGCAGGAGCAACAGAGCTTTTGATTAGTCTGACTGGCACTAACAAAAACAGTTGTGATTCTTCCCTCTGAGCTGTGCAGGCCCAGATTACAGTGTGAGTCAGTCACAACACTCTGTAGCCTTTCTTCTTAGATGTAATGGACTCTTGGTGTTTTACGTTGTCCTTTGGTTTCCCCTGGGCCCAGCTGGCAGTCCGTATATGTGCATGTTGAGTTAATCTGAAAAAAATAATTGCCCCTTAGTGTGAATGTGTGTGTGTGTGTGTGTGTGTGTGTGTGTGAGGTGGAAATACCAGGGGTGCGGGGGGTGTGGTTACTCCAGGGCTCGTGCCGGTTTACACTTTAAAGTGTTTAATCAGTCTATGTCTGATAAGCAAGCAAATATACTAAGAGGCATTAAAGTGCAACAATGTAAACGGTCAACTTCTAAATAGTGTAAATGAACAAATTTTAACAGCTTTATTGACACATTTCTTGACGTAGACTCGACAATTTGCAAAATGGGTCGTCCTCCTGGAGCATACGGCAACGGCACAAATAATGTGCTTGTCCACTGTCTGCTGCGAGCAGCGCCGGGATCTTATGTGGCACAGAGGTCACCAATTTATTGCTCTGTCTCAATCTGATCCCACATAGCAAACAAAGCAGCACAAATTTTATTGTGAGCAGTGGGAGGTGATCCTGATGGCGAACCCGCTGTTGCAGAAAGTTCCAAAGATGTTCAATGGGGTTCAAGTTTGGCAAATAAGGACGCTAATATGACACCCTTAGGTTGTTAGTGTTCAGGCAGTGCTGGGTAATCCTTGCTGTGTGAGGACAAGCGTTGCCATGCACGAAGATGACGTGCCCGTTTTGGCAGATGTGGGGCACAGTGTTTGGCTCCAAGATCTCATCCACATTGCACTGTGCTGGCAGTGTTCCATCAACAAATCCCAGTGGAGACCTCCTGCCATAGCCTATAGCTGCCCACACCATTAAACTACTACAGCCGAATCAATCCACTTCACAACACACAGATCAGTGTACCGTTCACCTTGTCTCAAGTACACAAGTTGCCTACTATCATTGCGAAAGAGCAAATAGCATGACTCTTCACTAAAAATAATGTGAAACCGTTAACAATTCAGCCAGTTTGGGTTGGAATGCACCTGTCCCCACTGACGACTAGTATGTTAGTGACTCGACAGGACCATCCCAGCATGTGCTCTAAATCAGGAGATGCCTTTATCCCAGGGCTGTCTTCGCACCATTTGGGAGCTGATATGGTTACAGCATCTTTCAGGAACCTCGGCAGCGGTCAATGTTGCTGGATGAAAGAGGTCTCGGAGAAGACAAGAATATATTAGTTCTTCCCACGTATGGTCACACGTGGCTGCTCAGGTCGTGATCAATCCCTGGTGCTTCCTGTCTGTCTATTTCGCATCTGCAGATGCAAAACAGTGGCACAATGTAATTCTCGCAACACTCATTCTGGCCATCAGATTCCGATCAGCTGATCACTGTTTCATTGTGTCAATCATTGCATTGTGCCTTTTCGCGAACGAAACGTTTTTAAGCCCGAGTTTTCATAGCAAGGGTTAATGTTGAGCAATGGATACAACATTTTTTCTCACTCTCCTTTTTGAGGACAATTTCAGGAGTGGCTTATGTATTGGACTATTGTTGCCAGCACGTGGCCTGCTGAGTTTCTAATTTTTATTAAATGGCTGGCCTGCTAACCTGTTACTTTTGGGATGCTAAATAACATTGGGCCATTTGTCTTACATGAGGCAGAGACTGCAAGTCACAGTTGTTATGCACACTGTGCCTTTCTTAATACAAAAATGGATGTGACGCCTTTATATATTGCCGTGAGAGCATTAATATGTGGAAACTAATGAGATTGGATCAGGTGTGTGTTTGGGGGGTCCAAAAATAGAGCCCATCATCACATGCTTCCGTGTCTGGTGTAAGAGTGTGTTTATATGTGTGTGTGTGTGTGTGTGTGTGTGTGTGTGTGTGTGTGCCCTCCAAAAGACTGGCCAGCAGTGCAGGGTGTAATCCTGCCTCCCCGCCAATTATTGGTGGCAAAGGCCCAGTCCTCAGTGACTCTGACCAGGAATGAGCACACAAATATGATGAACAGACGGAGACAGACGTCAAGGCAGGATTAACTGAACTATTTCTGAGGATGCAGGCATTACTCAGAGGAAATAATTCCAGAAGCAAAAACCTGAAAATACGATCCTTGAAGTGCCTCTAATCTCAAGTAGATTGAGAAGATAAGAACATATTCTTCTTGGATTTGTATCTGGAAAAATACTTCCGCAGTTTTGATACTAAAAGAAGCTAAGCCGACAGCATTACACCAGCAAGATAGCACGGTTATTAGAATTAATGACCTGATTCATTGATATGTAGAAATGATGAAATTCTTGTTGGCGAGGCACCCGTGCAAAAATTAAATTAATAAATAAAAATGTTTTAAAACTCCATCTTTGAGAGAGTCTGAGCTTATCTTCCGTCCTCTTTTATTTACAGTTACACATAAAGAAAAATCTTCCATGTTGGATTGATTTTAATTGCTTTCCTGTGATCTTGCCTCTCTCTTGCATTATGGTCGCATGATTCCCCTGCACATTATGTTTGTAGCTGATAGTGTTTTCACAGAAGAGACAGTTGGGACCTGTGAGTCCATTTCAATCTGTATGATCACAAGGCCCATATCTCTCCCTAAAAAGTTGGAGCAGCCAGTTTGCTTGATCAGCTTTAAAGAAAATGCAAGGTCACACTTCGCTTTGTAACCATGCAGGCATTTCGCATCGCTCTTCGGATACTTGTCTGAAAGTGCTCTACGCCCTCACCAGAATCTATGGTAAACTGTGAACTGCTAGAAAACTGGACAGGCATACTGTCTAGTGTGTGTTTGTGTATATGTGCGAGAGATCAGGGGGAAACCTATCAATAACAATGTCTATGGCTGAATAGCATTGGTCTAGCAAAAAAAAAAGGAGTTACTGATGCTATAATAGGGACAACATAGTCCGTTTCTGAGGTGATAAGTTCAGATTGGCTCAAAGGACCGTTTTAAGACCCTATAGCTGCTATTGGTGTGGTAGCACCAACTTAATAGCATGGTCTGACTGGCTTATGTTTTGTAGTTTGCGACGGCTCAGTGTCACTGAATACCTATAGTGCTAATTACTCATTTCTGACTTTTACTTCGAGGCCTCCAACTACAGAACTGATTGTACATGCTCTATGGCCTTCACTCTCTGAAAATAGTCATGGGTTTCCGGGTATAATATTACCCAATGTCTCCCGCCCGCCATCCAACAGGATTTGTTGTCAGCCGTAACCATGTGTGGGTCCCCCAAATTGAGGCCCGAGTGTCAACACCTTCACCCCACTAGCAAGGACCCTGTCCATAACAAACAGAGAGGTGAAGTCACCTCTAACAAAGGCAGCCTCAGACAGCCCATAATAAGCTCAGTGTGGAAAACTGGGGTCAATAAGCCTTTGTGCTGTGAAAAATGGCAAGGTTATCCAATTTCAGAAGGGCAGTGTCAGTGGCACTGATAACGAGAAATTCAGGTAAAATGCATCCACGAGGGCAACCGCTCGCTTTTCCAGGATTAAGGATAACATTGTTGCGCTCGACAGAGTCCGCAGCTGAGAGCAGCACGCTTCAGCGGTTTTCCAGGTTGGGGCTGCGCCGACTGAATATGAATCTTATGGGAGCAGGGATGGCCGCTGTGCACTGCGTTCTGTCATGAACAAAAGTGCCCTGCATTCTGGCTCCATCCTGGCAGTTATATTGTCCTTGGTGGTAATACTTTACAATAAGGGTACAATAATTAACATTGGCCCATGAACTATCAGTGAATTAGCTGGTAACTTTATGCGTTAGACAGCCCAATAAGCATTATGCAACCATAATCGACCATTTATTAATTTTCTGTCTTTCCCTTATTGAGAAGTTGAAAACATACCTTGAGTGTCCCTTATGAAGCACCTCAAACTGTTAAACCATAATGTATAAATTAATACCTTAGCTGATGTGAACATCATTTGTAAATGATTACCAGATGCATTAGTTAAATGTTAATTAGCTGTTAGTAAATGCTTATTACTGCATTAACCAATGTTAATTTATATACCCTTTTTGTAAAATGTTACCTCCTTCGTTGTGGCTAATTTTCATCAATATACAAGGGATCCCTTATGAAAATATCCTACAGTTATATAGTAATACTGTAGTACTTTTTGGCATAACTAAAGTGTCACTATAGCTTGCATAGTGTAACTAGAGTAGTGCTATCGCCATCACATTATAACAGTACCATGATATCACTATAGTCCACACAACTGCATTGCTGTAGTTTGAATAACTATAGTGTCACTATGTAGTGTAATACTACACTACGGTGGTGAAAATGCCATCCATTTACTATAGGAGAACTATACCTTGGAACTATAGTAAGTTTTCATAAGGAAAGGAGACCAAGGTCCCGGAAACAATTTAGGCCTATGTGCTGTTGAAGTACCATACCGCTGCCCCTTCTCTGGCTAATTTGAGAACCAGCGGTAAAGAAAATGCTGTTTGGAGAACCGATGACTCTTAAAGCTGTCCTGTGATCATAAGCAATTTCTTTGCAAGCCGCGAGGTAGAGCGCTGAGCATAATGCGGACACTTGTAGAGGGGAATTGCAGAGCTGTTATACATCATCACTTGCGTGTGTCTCCTTTGCCTACGTCACATATGGCTGTTATGTCATTTGCATTTGAAATGTCAGCAGCAATTAAGGCCAAACTGAAATAATTAGAATTTTGAGTGCAAAGCTCAGTGGCAATTTTTTGAGTAATGTGCCCCACCAACAGTAGTAATTCTGCCTCACCGGGTAACGCCTTTCTCCCTATTGGAAAACAAGCAAGCACAGATCGGTTTTACTGCACATCGTGTGAGGGCACCTTAAGGTAATGGAGCATCAAGCTTTTTTCTGGTGTTCTCATGTAACTGCCATCTTCGAGCTTTGCACGTGTCTCCGAGCCCAGAGAATTCCCCTCGGAAGGGGAAAGTAGGCCAGGCGGCTCTACAGCTGAGAAGCAGCCAGAGACCTTTACTGTCATATCGTGGCAGGAACTGCATTTCTGGAATGCGTCTGTGAATTCTACTTCTGTTCCGCAAATGAACAGACTGTCGTGTGCAGTCACTGAGGTAAGTACAATGCCAGTCAAACTGTGGAAGCACCAGCATTTTCCAGAAAATTACTTTTAAAATAGAGACACCTTTTTACAAAAAATATAAATCTTAAATCCATGAGATAAATCCTTGAGATTAACCAACATCCTTCTACAATAATTAGTGATGCCTCTGTCTGTCTGTCTATCTATTTGTCTGTCTCTGTGTCTGTGTGGCCAGGGTAGCATGGCACGCTATTGCTCTGATGGCCTCCAAACTTTATCAAAGTACTGCTCAGGGGTCTGGTATACATTTGGTTGCACCAAAAATCTCTGGAATTTGCTGTAATTTAAGATGTAATCATTTTTCTGACATTTAAATTGGGCAACTGAGCTGAATCATAAATTCTGACATGCAGAGGATGCATTTGTGGGAAGTTGAGGCAGGCACAACTTGCTTATTGTAGGCTGTGGTAAATATGAGTACCTCAGTATGCTATGTGCTCTAGTTTGTAATAATTGCTGAGTTTTTCATCTTGTAGTCACAAGGTTATGAGAGTTCACATCCGCACGGCCGTGGAAGATCCCACAGACGTGCTGCGCTTGCGGTTTGTTTTTTCTTGACATTTTTCTCCAATAAATCCCAAACAAGCTTTATTTTAATTCACTTTTTAGAAAATGGAAAGAGTTTGTGAGTTTATGTAGCCAATTACTTCTATTGGAATTCCAGATTTTTAAAATAATATTCTGTGCAAAGTTAATTATTCATTTTTAACTTCTGACTGTTTACCTCTTACCTCATGCCACTTGAGGTTACCCACAGAAATGAAACCATACAAATTTAAACTAAAACAAGATACTAGTTTGCATAACATGAGTAAAGTGTATACAAGCTTTTGATTGGCTCTGTACATTCAATCAGTCTCAATTACTTACAAATACATCTATATCCTAAAGTTCGCGCATCTGCAACACTCGCCTGAAAAGGTATGAAAAAGTACGAATACAGCTCATCACAGAGGTGGCCTGCTATAGTTACATAGAAATGTACCCCTAGGCAGCCATTAATTTGCACCTTACTTGCATGGAAACGGTAATTATTAATAACCCACCCAAAGTAACATTACTGTCCTGAACCTTTCAGAACACATTTGGGAAATTTGTACCTTGAAAGAGCAAATTTGTGCTGCCACTACTCCTTTATTCCTGAGACGGAAAGGAGGCTATTGGTTTGTTTATTCAGGCCTGCGCTACCACCATTTTAACAGGCATAACACATTATTCACATACTCACGAGACCAGCCCGTCCGCTCCCATAAGTCAGTCCCAATACTATGATTTACTCACTGGTGACGGAGCCTGACCGCGAACCGTAAATAAACAAGGCGGGGGTGTACTTTGTATGTAAATTATCTAACCTGTAACAGGCTCTTTCTCCCGCCCCCCCCCCCCATCCTCCACGGCCTCTGAAATCCAAAATAAAAGCATGTCAGGCTCTAAAAATAAGAAATGAGGGGAATAAAAAAGGTACGGCCGAGGAGGGCCAGAGGTGGCCCAGTTAATTTGCACCGCTGCACTTCTAATCTTAGCTCAGCTCAAGCCAGGGGCTCGCTGAAATATGAGTCTGCGACAGTCACGGTGTATGCTGATAAATTTAGAACAGGGTCACTCGAGCCCTTGTACTGGAGTCTAATGATGGTGCATGTGTGTGTGTGTGCGCGTGTATGTGTGCGTGTGTGTGTGCACGCGTGTGCATGTGTGCATGCACGTGTGTCTGTGACGTGTGTGCAGTTTTTGTGGGTTAGTATACGCGGCCACCTGAATGTGTGCATGTGTGTTTGTGTGTGCATGAGTGTACAAACGTGTATATACGGACGTGTGTGTGTGCTGTTGTATGATAGTACGTTTCGCTATGTGTGCTTGCGTTTGTGCATGCGCCCGCGTGTGAAACTATGTGTATCATTGTACACATGGGCATTTGTGTGTGTGCGCGTGTGTGTGTGTGCCCGCATGTGTGTATATTTGCACAGGCGCAGCATAGCTTGTGAAACACAGTCAGCCAAGAGGATTACTCATCTCCACAGAGCGTTTTCGGAGAAGGGAGATTCCCCCGGATCTTTAGCCATAATACTAGGACTCAACATTTCAATCATCGACTGAAGCTATTCCCATAAATCCTGTGCACTCAAATCTCATCTATGATGACTCAACAGTATGTATATGCAGGATGAATATATAGCTATACGCAGCTTCGAATGACTGTAACTGTCAAGCCAAACTAATCCTGCTGTCTCATAGAGCTCTCGTTGAACGCCACTCGATATGCTTTCAGATGCACACACAGGAGCGGTAAAACTGAAACTGTACAACATAAAGTATGCGCCACAGAGGCATAACACAACAGCTGTTATAGCAGCTACGCTGCAAGCAGGTGCCTCAACACTGCTGCAATACATATAGGGAACAACTTATAATGGTTATCTTGAAAATACTTTGCATTCGTACCATGCCATTCAAAGATCTTGTGCCAAAAAGTAATATGCACTTGTGACTAGACGTAAGAGGTGCCATAGAACAACAGATATAACACTTTCAGTTCTCTGCTTTGACTCAGCAATAAAAACCTGTAATGGGCTCTGACTTTGCTTCTTATTTTGCTTTCAGTGCCACAAACACCAGAAAATCTGACATATTCCGTTCCCTGAAGAACCTCTGCCCTCGTTAAAACATGTCCATGACAGATAGAAGGAACTGAAAAGTCCTAAGAGAAATAGTAGTTTTCCACACATGCAAAATTGTTGGGAAAATACTCCTCTTCCCCTTTCCCATTCCCCTCAGTAGGCCCTTTTTAATTTCTTCTGCTCTCAAACCACAGGTAAAATCTTCGCCGCTGCACACCTGCCCTGTTTTCATAACCAGTGGGGGCAGAAAGGAGCAAATGATGTATCCATGGTTACAAGAGGAGGGGGCTACAAATTAACCCTTTGAGGGCTTAGACTGTATTGAAAATTCTACAAGGGTTTGACACACAGTAAACAGATATGAGAAAGCAGGTTTTTCCCTTGGGAGGGCAGCTGGGTCAGGGGCAAATTCCACATTAACTCCTCTTCTCTAGAATTTTTCAGCCACACCAACCCAACAGGATTCATTAAACAGCTGCCTGGGGATCAGCCGGGCCTTGTCTGGCCAAATACATTCCTCCACTTTTGGCCAATTAACAGCATCCAGAGAAATGGCTGAAGGATTGCGAACCAACGCCACCATGTCTCTCCACAAATTATTTCACAAAAGAAAACTCATCTCATCGAAGCGTTTAATCCACTGGAGGATGAGGCGAGTTGAGCCCCTTTCGCTATTGTTCGATGAACCGATTTATTTGACAAGTACAGCACACACAGACAAACACTGCTGCAAATGCACTCCAGGCTAATTAACTAGAAAGGCCAATTTTCGTCTGTGGAGCTTAGCAACATGGCTACATACAGTATGTTTGAATTGTGGGAGGAACCCAGAGGATTCAGAAGGAACCCACACAGACAGGGGAGAACATGTACATTCCAAACAGCGAGGGTCCAGACCAGCCACCCTCAGCAGTGACATCACAGCCAAGAATGACAACCTGGCCCACACCAGCAGAGTTTTCAAATCTTAACTAATTTATCTTAACGCCATGGGCTCTGAGCAGATCTGGTGATGTAAAATGCATTTTTAAAAAAAATTTGGCATCTCCAATCCCCCCCGAGTCTGGAATGCCCAATTAGTGAACTATGTACAAGGCTTGCTCGTATGCGACCCCTTGCTGCCAGCTCAGGATAGTGAAGACAGTTCATCGCTCTCCTCCAAAGCACGTGCCCGTCAGCCACTGCTTCTTATACACTCATTGGTTGAATCTTCACAAGTTCAGAACGAGGGCGGAGGATACCCGGACATGAACAGACTTAGAATCTTCCTGACGAGCGCCCGTCTGGCCAACAGGAGGCGCTTGAGCAACGAACAAAGCTGTTTATTTATTTTCCCTTACCCGGCAGTCCCTTCCCAATTTGAAACCCTGTAGCGCGATGGCCAATTGTGCGCCACTCTGAAAAAGCTGCCGACCACTGCCGGTTGGCACAACCGGGGCTCGAACCTGCGACGTGATAGTCACTTAACCGAGTGAGCTATTCGGCAGCTCTTTGTAAAATGCATTTTTAACACACCTCACACCACAGGAACTGAGCAACATACACTGCTGAGCCATTTGAAAACAAAAAGGTCTTTGCTTAATATTTAAATTATGCTTTGATGTGAGCCTGGCTTAAGTTGTGACATCACAGAAGAGAACTACAGCTGCAATTGTGACATAACAGAGAGACAGAGGTCTTAAAGCCAGACCATAGATCAGTGAGGAGTCAAAACCATCTCATAGAACATTACAGGGAAAAACTGCAGCACTGAACTACAGCGACTCAGCTCGACCGAAGCCAGCTGATGATGTCACCAGCGACTCAGCTGGTCAAGTCGCAAGTGGCAGGTTTTAGAATGTTGCAGACCGGCACATTGCAAGTTTCTACTCGTCTCAAATCTTTAGTCTGAACTGGTGTTTGGATGACCCCTCTGGGAAGGACAGAGGAAGTTGGAGGCAGAGTGAAAATTAAAAGAGAGAAGACACTTTGAGACTCAGGTCAAAGAGCCAGACTGCGCGTTAGACGCAGTTCAAAGGAGCAGACAGGAGGGCATGTGAGGTTATTGCACTTACAGTAGCCCTTCTCTGCAGTACTTATTAGATACAGGCTCCCCATTCACCAGATGAAGAGCAGCAGGAACAGTGACGCACTGATCGGGATAACAGACACTCAGACACAGAGGCGACTTATGTAGGCGACTTAAGCGCCAATGAATGGTTGAGTGTCCAGGAGTTTGTGACAGTGTGCGTGTGCGTGTGTCTGTAATCGTGCGTGGTATTGTGAGAGTTTATCAAAGCATTGTTATATAGCTCTGAATCAGCCTCGCCCTGCATGACAAACTGACACAATAAAAGCGCCATATTCCTGTGCCCAAACAGCACAACACTGTGGACTGATTCCTATAAGTTCCCCTCGAGGGACATTACGCCTCTCAGCAGCTTTCACTCACCTGGCAGCAGGTCAGGTGATTGCCATGGCGATTCAGTTTTGGCAGCTCCCCGCCTGCTACCAGCTTGTTGGGCCAGGTGGCTGCAGATCTCCTGCCTTCTCGCTGGCGGAAAGCCACAAGCATTTGAAGCGCAGGTTACCGTTTTCACCTCCTGTTCCAATGCTGCAGTACGACTGTACATTTTCACCGGTAATGTTCCCTCAAATTTACACCAGGGACCAGCAGGTGTAATATTTTACGAGTGACAACCCTTTAAAATCATACAAGAAATATCTTGTACCTGCACCATCTGAGGAAATGAGAGTTAAACATGTACATATTCAAGTCACAAGTCCGCCTGAGCACAATTATACAGTTATATATGTGTGTTACTCAGTTACCTCCCTTTAGACATTACTATAATTCCTGCAGTTTTCCAGACCGAGAACAGACTATTTATTCCTGTATTTTCAGGCAAGCAGAATTCAACCCCTTTTTGATGTAGTCGCAGGTTTCAGCCAGGGACTCGCTGTAAGTTCCTCAGGATCTGCAGAAATACACAGCGCAGTCTGTAAGTATTTGAAGAGTGACACCAGATAAATCTCTGCTATCCCTACACGCGGATGGAGGCCAATTCCCACAGATTAAAGCTGGCAGTCTCTACTTCAGCAGCGTGTTCATATCTTTACCATTCCAGGATGCTCGAGCGCACAGCCAAAGAAGCCAGAAACTGTGTCACTGTGAAAATGCTTATGGATTCCACTGTCATTCCTTTCCATCACACCAGTATCAGAAGGGAATAAGTATGTGGCACATGCAAGTGATGCAGCTCAGTTGAGTTGGTCTTAACGCTGGTTTTGCGTCCACTGTTTGACATTCACCAAGCAGGACTGGTGTAGTACATATTATATTTATCTGCCTTGCACTCATCCTGAGAATAGATAATACTGAACTTAAAGTTGCAACAGTTAGTCTCATATAGCTGTGCTGAGTAACTTCTTATTAACTTGACATTAGCCTCAATTTGAAAATGTTAATGGAAACATTAATTATAAGTTAATTCAACATTGTGTGGATTCAGTTCATGGTTTTTATAAAGTCCAACATTTATTTTTTTTGCGGACAAATATAAAATAGCTATCACAAAAAATGTGTCAGAAAGTGGTTTTTGTTTTCAGCAAACTTACTCTTTGATTTCAGTTCCATCTGTGTGTGGAGAGCTGAAAGGTACTCTACTCATAATGCCCACTTTACACCAAACAACTTTACAGAGATTTTACAGCCACAAATAAATTTCGAATGACACAACAAAATCATGCAGGTTGTGGCATCAATTCGATGGTTTGGTGCAAAGTGGTCATAAAACTGTTTTCTGGTCTTGATGTTCTACGAAATCAAACCTTTAATATTATCAGAAGTCTCTGGTTTTGGCTCATAAAAACAGTGAAGTTGAATAACGTCAACATTGTCAACAACTGCTCGGTGTGCACCGCTTGATCCCTGGTTTCTGCAAAATCTTAAAGTCTGTGACTAAAAAAACTCTGTGACTTTATGACACTTTATGTTTAGATGTAAGAGGGTCTCAGACTTTAGTCTTCTCAAAGTCTTTTCAAAGTCTTCCCAGCGTAGGGTAGGCATGGGCTTCCATTCGACGTCTCGGAGCATTATCACTGCACGATAACACCCTCAGAGCGGGATGCAAAATAACAAAAGATACGATCAGCTGTAAGGTTGCAGATAAGAGACAGTGCGGAATCTACCAGGAATACATCTCATGGAAGTATTTTCTGGTATTAAGATTAAATCTGTCTCCATTGGTCAATGCTGAGGTCACGCCAGGTTCTCGTCACTGATATTAACAACTGCATAAAGTACAGCAACGTCTTATAGAGGGGATTTAAAAAATATTAAGAGATATTTCTTGAAATATATTACTGATGGATTTACTTCCACGCACTTCTTTATATACTCCATTCCAATAAAGGGAGGGAACTGCAGAGCTTCAGCGCTCCGTGGGCTTTGGACCAAGTGAAAGCAAAGCACAGAGGTAGAGCCGGTGTTCATAAAGCGTGTCTTGTTTGTACCAGGATCAGTTTTGCAGTGTCGCTCATAATGGTTGAGGTTAGGACACAGACCAAGGGTAGCCTGACCTCAAGTCAGCACTTCTTCCACAGATGTTCCATAAATATAATGCCCAGCATTTCAAAATCATTATCACTGAAGCTTCAAATGCCACATGATTCATGATTATGGATCCTGATCTTGGGTCAGTTTTGTCCTTCGTTTCATAAAGGCGAAGGGCAGAATTTGCGCACAGGAAACCCCCCAGAGGTCAGCACCGCCGCTTTGAGGGGTTTCGTGGATTAAACTGGCCACGTTTCGCAATCGGCAACATCTCAGATGCACGAAACGAATGAGAAGACTGAAATGAGCACATGACGCTTCACGCAGACTGGCGAGTGTTTAATGAACTCCATGCTTGGGGTGAGAAACTTCAGACGCTGTGACGGGCCAAAGGAACACAAGTACAGCGTACAGGGAACAGCGAATGTTCAGACTAAGGACTCCCCCGAGTGCAAACAGTGTAGCTACAGACACAGCGGCTAAAAACACAACCCTCCCAGATCACACACCCGCAGAGGCCCCACTCTTCAGTTAGCTAAGTCACCAGGAGCACTGAGTGGTCTGGATAACAGCACTGAGTAAACTGTGGAAACACTCAGAGAACTGAAACATGGACTGACGTAAAAAGAGCTAGGCTGGGTTTGATTCAGCTCAGTTATCCAGCTAACTCAGAAATCCAGTCTTGCGAAACAACCCCCCCCAATTCCCCGCCCTCAGCGTTTTTAAATACAATCCCCATTTCAAGTACTATACACATTTATATATTACAGTGTCATCTAAATTTTACATTCTATACACAGTTTTGCTCCCAGTAAGTTAGGCTGCAAACCCATCCACTGCCTGCTATAGCTTATGCGTTTGTACATGGCTAGCGAGAGGTCGGTGGGGTATGATTCGATGGGCAGTTGTCATGATGACAAAGTCTAGGAGTCCCTCTATGGCGCTTAAAACCCCCTGATCCCCACTCCACCCCAAGACACCACAGTCAAAAATAACCATAAAGCAAAGATCCATTGGGCCAGAGCTGTTTTTTTTTCATGAAACACCAGTCTCAAAGGCTGCTGGGAAATGATGGAGACAAATGAAGGGGGGAGGGGCGTTCTATTCACCAATCGCCAGTCTTCTTATACTCCCCATTAGATTGGGAGTGAACAATCAAAAACAAAAGAAAGTGTTTTTAAAGTAAAACGATGTCAGTGCTTTAGACTTATGCGCGTATGTTTTCTCCTTCATGTGTTCAGGATGAAGGGATCTCTCTCTCCATCCTTCCATCTCTCCATCAGTCTGTCAGTCAGTCCATCCCCTTGGAACAGTCTCTCTGATCCTCCCAGGGTCCTGGATTTCCACACAGAGCCAGTGGGGGCACTGTTTCCTCCAGATCAGAGGTGCGACGATGTGGAGAAGCACAACTTCAAGGTGTAAGGGTTCGAACCGTCTGCAAAACAAGAGCACAGCGTCACTGAGGCAAAATGCCATCAGTGCTAACAGTGCCCCCTAGTGGAGAGTATTCAGCATGATATGTGTATCTGTGAGAGTGATTTTGTGAGTAAATGAGCAAGTTCATAAGAGATTGTGTGAGTGATTTAACGAGGGAATGTATAAGTGAGCCGATGAATGAGTGAGTGACTGAGTGAATGAGTGAGTAAAGGATGGACAATTGAGTGAGTGAATACGTGATTGAGTGACTGAATGAGAGCACATCTATGCAGGAGTGTGTTTCAGGCCCATGAGCCAGGTCTATGAGACACCTCGTATCTAAAAATAACTGCCCTCTCATCACTCACTAAAAGAAAAACAAAAACAAACAAAACCACGTGCAAAAGGTCACATGGGGACAAATCTAACACATGACAAAACCAAATTAAATCTCCTTTCCCAGTGCCCCACCATCCCTCTCTTACAATCACACCCTCTCAGCCTTTATAGATATTTCTTCAGTCCCTTTTAAACTACCCTTGAGCAGAGTTTCCTCAGATACAGTCAGAGTATTTGAAAGCTGGCACAGGTCCACTCTGTGAATAAAACATCGCCTGAAATATGCAGTTTGAATCAAACTCCAGTCAGAATTTACAGATTTTTGGGATGCAACAAGCATCAGCTCACTGAAGGGTCATTTGTAAATGCATGGTTCTGTACAGCAAGGAATAAACACCAGGATCTGTAAGTATTTGAACAGTAATACAGTATATAAAAAGAATGCAATTCTTCTACGGCTCACACGCTATTAATATAAATATGTATAATTTAAGGCTGACAGTCTGGTCAACAACCTCATAATTACTTTTCAAATCTGATGACAAGAAGTAAATAACTAAAAAACTAAAGTTCTTCCAGTGCCCAGCTATTTATAGACCACACAGCACATTCCCTGGTGTTCACATCACAGTAAATGCAGATTGAATTTGATTAGAGAGAGAACCACACGATATGGGGGTGGAATCCATGGGTCCCCAGACTCCCAAAAAAGCAAAGGCTGGACTTCTGGAGGTGATCAGGGGAATTCAGCACCTGCTGACTGACCTACAAAAGCAATTTGAGGGATAACAACTGAATTTCTAAACATTGCCATTGGTGGCGCTACTGCTACTCTTGCCATATCCTTGCGCGTGATTGGCTGACATGCCGGAGGTTAAAGGTGGTCAGTTCTCTGTTCCTGAATGTGCATTTCTGGTAAAAACAGAATCTGATACTCTTTTCTAGTAACACAACGCCAGGACGATGTTTCACATGAAGCAACGGTATTTGTACATGATTGTGCAGTAGAATCCAATAATTATGCAGAAATACTGGAAAGCTGCTATTAGATTCTCTCCAGAAAAGAATAGGGAAAGCCAGTTTCGCTCGGTAAAACTAGAAAATGCGTAACACAACGCCAATATTCTATCACCACCCTGTGCAGGGTTCAGACATTTCATTGTGATTCCTTGAATTTCTGTTTTGAACCGTTTTGACCATGGAAATGGGCATAGTTCCACTATCGTATCCACAAGGTCATTGGGGGAGGGGGGGGGGTTGGGCACTGCTCCAGCATCAACTAAGCAAGGGGCAGGGATACAACCAGGGCATCTCACCAATCGCGAGGCAAACACCACCCACACGCTCTCTGACCTACAGGCACCATACAGGCCCCAGTTAGCCATACATACATGTATTCGGATGGTGGGAGCAAAGTGGAGTATTTTACGTGAACTCGGGAAGAACACAGAAATTCCTCACAGATCGCTCCCTGCCAGATTCAAACCCACAACCCTCTCGCTGTGAGGCAGCAGAGCTACCCACGGCGCAATCGTACTGCCCACACCAGAAGGAAAGCTAGAAAAGAGCTGCCTTTTACAACACCATGCACACTGGAGCAAAACTTACAGCAAAACTTCTGAAGGGAGAGGAGTCTGGTTGATTGAGACGGACTCACCATGGATTTGAACATGTGTGAACAGATGTTGAGGGGACTGGATAATTTACAGACAAAGAGAAATTTACAGACAAAGAGATGGGTGACAAATTAATGGAGAAATCTACATAAAGAGTCTTAATAGGGTGTTGGGCCCCCGCAAGCTGTTAGACTAGCTTAACACACCATGGCATAGAGTCTACAACTTTCCTGAAGGCATGGAGTACCTTTCTTCCAATAAATACTGCCTCATTTGGTGCTTCGATGATGGTGACAGAGCGCACTGTCAAACACATTGTTCTAAGATCACCCACAGGAGTTCAGTTGGTTTGAGATGCGGTCACAGTGAAGGTGGTGGCGTATGATAAGGGACATTTTCACACTCATAACACCATTCAGTGCCCCCTTGTGCCCTGTGAGGCCTGGGCTGTTGTCATCTTGAAAGAGACCACTCCCATTATGGTGGTAATGCTTCATCATAGGATATAAATGTGATCACCGCGAATAACTCAGCATTGATTTGCAGTGACGCTTCCGTCTTTAAGGGTGCAAGCGGCAGGTGGACCCAAATCAATGCTGGGAAAATGAACAAATGTCCACACATTTTTTAATTTTTTTTTTGCATTCACATGGATTCAGGCATACGGTAGACAGCAAACCAGATATCACTTTAGTGTATGAGAGCTGGTTAATAAAATTACATGAGACTGACAAAGAATATTGGCTATGGTAACAGCAGCCCGCAGTGCCATCAAAAGTTATAATATACAATTTTTCCCATCCTTTCTGATGAAATTTACAACCGGATGTTACAAAGCTCCCTCACAGAAGGAGAAATCATGGGAGATCTGGACGACGAGAGACTAATAATATCGTCATGCCTGTTTTGTTTTAATTCCATCTGCCTGGTTAATAATTCCGCTATTCCGTCAGGCTATTTGTTTGTCAAGTTCCATTCAGAAAGTTTTGTCCATCTGCCATCTACTGTCAGCCTGAATCCATGTGAATGCGGCATTATTCAGATTTTTTCCTTTAATTTGTCACCTGTCTGTATTAAATCAACATCATGCCAGCTGATATCAAAAGTAAAAATAAGATCATCTTACAGGAAGTGGAAGAAAATGATCTTGAATGTAAAAATACAAATACATGAGCAATTTTAATGTATTTGCAGAATAATGTCCACTCAGGAGAGTGAAGTAGAGTCACGGTTCTCCCCTGAATAATGTACCTGTCAACCACCACTTTTTCCACACTGTAGTAACAGTTGTAGAATACAAAGAACGAGAGGAAGGAACCCAGAACATGTGCTTGTACAGAAATCAACCCGAGATGACCAACAGAAGGCTCTAGAACAATGCACAATGCTAACCGAAACTGGCTGTATCCCACATCCCAGAGCAGCACAAAGTCCGTTATGCAGGGCTCTCTCGAAGCTGCAGGCCACAGTTGGCATCAATACAGCCGAATTTGATCCAAGACCTTGGTGATCACTCTCGCACTACAAGCAGTACCTTTATCAAGTGAGCCAACCCATAGCAATACAAAATATAATTAAAGACATTTTCATTTCTTCTTAAAAGTTTTTAAAAAAAATTTTAGACAGTGAGCTAGAATTTAATAGTGCAACCTTGGCGTGGTTTGGCATGGCACTAGCCGAGCTCAACAGATACAACGATCAAACGGATGAGATGAGCCCGGATGCACTGCACACTCTCCGTTCGTTATCAAACATTGTCTTCGCACAAGTCAGCGCATCTACGGCATCGACAAGATCTCCTCACGTCTTCGCCTGTAACCCCATTACTGTGATGTGATTTATGTCTCATGGATGCTGACGCTCTGTCACCAGGCGTCGGTACAAATTACGCCGAGAAAAGCGACGACCACAGACTGCGTCAGATGCATTTTCTGATTTGTCTGCGCAAAGGGGGGGGCAACGGAAACAGCCATGAGTCTCATTTGCTAATGAATCGGATGCAGTGCTTTTCTGCTCTCGTTACAATGAAAGCCATAAGTATTTGGACAGTGGCACAACTTTTAAAGTGGGTTTAATTTCTAAGGTTCACTCTGTGTTGATATTAAACACCCTCAACTTAAAACTAACTTTCTGAAGTTTTATTAAGCCTTAGAGTGCTAAATGCAGCTATTGTTATTCAATGACGTTCAATGAAGATATGAAAATCAAAGCTGTTGACAACAGTTTTTTTTAAACCAGTTGCCACATGGTAAGTTTTCAACAGCACAAGATAATTAAATTCATCATTTTTTAAAAACTCATTTCAGCGCTTTAAGGGTTAATTGTTGGAATTGAAGCCCCTAAACTTATGTTACAGTCCAAATACTAACGGTCCTCATTGCTCTTCCAACCTCATCTTCTGAAGGAAACAGCTCAAGACTCTGTTTCCCTGTAAATAGTGTTTCTTCTGTGGTCTAATCTGCACTTGAGGCAGCCTTGGTGCTCAGTGTACAACCTGCTAGCTTGTTGAACCAGGGTAATTGGAGGAAAAAAGCCTGCAACTACCACCCATCCCCCCGGACAACAATTACCCAACCCGGGCATCTCTGACGGAAGTTCAGGCAAAGCGCCAATTAAGAGCTGAAAAATCTCCCCTTTTCACGCAATTACACAACACATATCATGTAATATACTCCCGGAAAAACCGATTCCGAAAGGAAGCAGGTTATTTCACAGAGGAACCCTATTTGAATAAAACGCCTCTTTGTCAAGGGCAAAGTGGTTCAATCTGGGAGTTTTCACGCCTCAAACCCAACGATAGTGGGATCCATGATGGAGACAGACGAAAGAGTGTGCGGCACGAACAGTAACAGTTCAAAATGAACAAAGAAGTAAAATAAAGCGAGAGCTAAAGAGCTCGTAGGGCCCGTGGGTTTACTAAGATCTGCCGACTTAGCCTTCATGTTCCAACAGCCAGCCGTTTCTCCCCAAAGAACATCACTTAAAACTGAAGATCCAGCTTCGGGTTTGATATGCTTTTAATAACCGGCAGGTAGACTGCAAAGGAAATCAGCCTGATAGAGTATGCATGGCAAGAGCAGAGCATGGATCTGAGAGGCAGCCCTGGAGAAGCTCAGCCTTTGTGGGTTTCTGTGGCTCTTTTCATCGACGGAAAATCGCTAACCTTGGAAAGACAGCCAAAGAATTCTTAAGCCACTCAATTACTAAATTAATAAATTAAATTCCACACAGGTGCCAAAACACCCTTGAAGCTCCCCACAGAATTATGAATAAATACCCCTGGACACCTACTCAGCAAAGGATTGAACATTTAATATACAAATTTAGTTTATACTTGTGTTGTACATTATTTCATACAGTATGGTCAAATTTGCTCTGTCCATTTCATTGCCTAATTCCTTAAGTAGCATATATTTTGTAATGGAATACGGCATGCATTTGGATAGCTACGTAAGAAAATGTACAACTTATGAATTAAATCTGATTTTCCCAAAAAATGAGATATAAAAGTGAGACCTGTTTCATTTTATGAGCACTGTAACGAGGTTTTAACGGAGTCCGTCAAGGCTTATGGCTATCTTTAAATATTGAACGTTCAATACGGTACATTTTCACTGGAAAGAGAGCGAAAATGGGAATATATCTTTATACAGTCTTGAGGACACTATTTACCCTTTATAATTTTAAATATATGTAAGGACAGCATAATTGTAGTCTTGCATGTATTTTATTGTGACTGTAAAATAAATATATTGAGTGAATATGTCCTTGTCCTGACCCAGGGAACACAAAATGGTCTCAGCAAATGTAACATATATTTTACAAGCATTATAACATTCGCAATGCAATGGCAGAGATATTGTGAGAAGGTTTTGTTCAGGCAGGCGGTGGAGCTCGTTCGGGGAGCGGCAGTGTAGCTGGAAGTGCTTGGCTCAGCAGTAGTGTAATGGTGCAGGCCCTGTGGACCAGAGCGAGTGCAGCTCTCAGCTTAAATTCAGCACAAGGTTAGCGGCGTGGCAGCCCCTTACTTGGTATTCTGATCTGAAAGTGGTTGAGTACGGTCAGAACCTCCACGGCGTGCGTCTTACTGTCGAACTCCAGCAGCCCCGAGATGGTCTTCGAGCAGGCTGTGGGACAGAGGTCGAGGGAGGGCACTTGTCAGGGCATGTAACTGGCATGAGAGCAAAGGTGTAAAATCCAGATTCCAGCATTTTGCTCCAACCACCAGAACTTTAACTCAATTCTTCAACCAGGAGGAGGGACCACTCTGAGAAATTGTGTGGCAACACATCGCAGGACTATTCATTTCTGTCCCCTGGACTTTATTCCACTGAGCCAAATGGATTTGGGGGGGGGGGATGTTGGGGGAGGAGGGGACATATTAAAAGAAAAGATGGTTAACAAGATGGTTAACCTCTTCAACCTGGATGAGACAGGATTTTCAGTGATATGGTGTCAGTGAGGAAAAAAGCCCTTTGGTAACTGCACCAAAAAACACATAATTACTCTATACTGGTTCCCATTTGCTTTTCCTAATTAGCAGCCAAACATTAATTCGCTCACTTGCAAAAACTAATTGGTAGAATGACAGGCCAATTTGTTTGTAGCTGGCATTATTGTTAATTGCATCACAAAATTTTCAAGCATTTCCCCGCCGACATTAAAAATGCCATGAAACGCTGGTATGTCTTTTGGCAATTCTGAATTCACATAGCTCATAAAACTGCACATATTTGTTTTCAAAGCTCAAGACTGACACCAGCTTGCGCCAGCGTTTGACAGGGTTATATACACAGAGGATATTACCCACTCTATTCATATTTTTTTTAATGCTGAAAACATTCTGAGTAATCCATGTACCAACTTAAAATAAATTACACTGTTGGAAAAAGGCTAAAGTAGAAGACGGAATTCAGAGAAAGTTTTGAATTAATTATTTAGATTATTGCCATCCTTACAATATAATGTATTATATTTACATTGTAAATGAAGCCTATTAGTGGTCTCTTTGCCATTTCTTAAATCATTATGGGTCTTGATTATTCAGTAAATAAATTGCTTGAATGTTAATCAGGGGATCTTAAATAGCAACAGGTTAAGAGCAATGATGCCTTAAAAGGCGAGGTTACTGAAGAGCTTCTGGGCGTACCACTGAAAATCCCAAAACACCGTCATTACCTCGAGGGTCGAAGAGGTTAAAAAAAATCGAGAGCAGCCGTGTGCACCGCACCGAGGCATCCCTGTTCAGCACAGCTGAGCACCCCCAGTGGATCTCCATTCGAAAGCAGCTGTGCCTCGTTTTAAAATATGCAGCACTGATACTTACACATTCCTGCTGTTTTGGAGATGTTCTGGGGCTCCATTGATACATGCACATAGAGAGCAGCCTGTGAGTATTTGAAGTATTTGCATGGTAATTTATGTGGTTTGGCTCTATACTTCACCGTGTGGGATTTGAAAACAATCACTATGCTGTAAAAATACAGACTGTCAGCTTTGATTTGTGGGTATTTAAATCAATGTTATGCAGACCTTGTAGGAGATGCAGCCATTTTTATACAGTATCGCAGAATCACATGAATACTTATGGACTATATTATTCATATGTACAATAAGCATTACAATTCATTTGACAGTTACACTTTTATTGTTAATTTGGTTCTGTAGGCCGAGTCAATCACCGTATCTAAATCCAATTGTACATGCATTTTACCAGCTGAGGAGACTGAAGGAAAAAAATTCTCCAAAACAAGCAGGGACTGAAGATGGATGCAATACAGGCCTGGCAGAGCATCATCAGGAAAGATACGCAGCGTCTGGTGATGCCCAAGCAACACAGGCTTCAAGCAGCCTACATAATTAATGTAGGATTATTTAGGCCAAGCTCTGTAGAACTTGGGGTCACAAATTGGAGTTAGCCAAGGGTGAATTTATTACTGATATTACAATTTTTTTTTTCCCACAAGGAGTAATCTCAGTGTGGAATGGCTTGCCTGTGTTATGTCGTGTCATGTGATGTCGTGTCATGTCATGTTATGTGCAGGACATGTAACCAAATAATAAAATTATTCCTGTATTCTACAAATATTTGTAAATTATGTTAAATTGTCCATTGATTTTTTTATGAACAAAAAATGGGGGTAGGGGAACAATTCACAAAAGATGCCGTCATTTCGAAGTGGTTCATCTAAAATGGATGAAAACACTCTATTTAAAGCAGACAGTCTTCACTTAAACTTTATTGCCATTGAATCCTTGTAACTGTTCAACAAATTATGGTGATCAGTGCATTATTGATTCATAAATGGACTCTTGAGAAAGCCTTTCTCTTTGAGAAAACCTGACTCATCGCAAACTGCAACAATAACGTCAGTCCATTCAATCACCAACAGAACCTTCACAGATTTTCATTATTGCTGTTTTTCAAGTGTCAGTCATTAAACTCTTAAAGGGCACCGAAAGTCGATTCTCAGACGGGACGTTGAAGGTCCAATGTTTACAAACAAATTACTTGCTTTTGTCGACATCTTGCATTGTCACATGACCAATTTCATTCATATAAACCAATGTTTTGTGTGCATGAGTAGATAATCCTTCTATTTCGGTTCGTTTGCGCAGGTGCGGCTCGCTGATTGGCCATAATCAAAAACAATGGGAATCGACTTTCGATGCCCTTTAAGCGACAGTAAAACAGAAATACAGTTAGAGCTATTTGTAGCAGAAGTATGGAGATAAATCCTCAATATCACACGATAAAAAGTCTCGCTTACGTTTGGCGTCAAACACTTTAAACTTGATGAAACCAGGAACATCGTGCTCTGTACATAACTGAGAAAAGAAAAAAGGAGACAAATTTGCGTTAACGTGCATTAGAATGGAATGCGCACAGAGAGATGAAAATTGCTTCACTAGATGGCGCTATTCACCCTGAATCCTTTACTATTAATTAAGCTGCGGAAACACTTCTGAACATGCTGAACTTAACCGCTTCTGACCGATCCGTGACTACAGCAGAACATCACAGTAAAATCAGTGATGTACAAAGTCCACACGGAGCTGGCAGATCAAAGTAAAGATGAAAAGGAAACAGTCCCTGACTGCAGTGCAGTGTACGCAAAAAAATCAAACATTACTCTTTGAACCATCTTTCTTAATTGGTGACGCCCTATGTATTTTACATATTATATAAAGTCCTATTTTTAAAAATGGCTTCTTTTGCCTTTATTACATTGCCCTACATCAGAGGTTCTCAAACTTTTTCAGTCACGCCTGCCTTCGGTGGTAAAAAAAAAAAGTTCATGACCCAGTCCCTCATCTCAGCAAAGTAGATTTCATTTTTACAGTCATGAACAATTTGGGGTGGTTGAAGTGAACAAAGGATTCAGGTTAGCAAAATACTAGTAGTCGATTTAGCAACAGAGCACTTTCGTTGTTCGTGTCACCGCATAAATTATGTCAATGAAATGTCGGGTGTGGTCAACATTCACACCCCCTCTGTAGTGGCTCAGCCCCCAGTTTGAGAACCACAGCCCAACACAGTTATATCATTTATAAACATTGGCAACTCAAAATGGAATGGACGCTCCCATGGTCCCCGCCCCATGACGTGGGTAGCCCACCCTTTGTAGTTCCTCCTGGGTAACGCAGGGTGGGACGTTGTAGAAGTGCAGCACACAAGATGGGGGCTGGATGATGTTCTTGGAGGCCTGACCGGCGCTGGTGAAGCGGTTGTTTCGGGTCATGGCGAAGTCCTTGTAGCTGCTGCTACCGTCCTCCAGCTCAAACACCTGGCTGGGGATGACCGCGTGCTGCTTCGATACACTGGGAGGGAGCAGACATCATTCACTCCATTAACTTTACACTACCACCATCATCATCATCACATCCATCATATATACACCACGATAATCCCATTCATTATCATCATGTCATGACCATTATGCCCGGCAGCTCAAACACGCAGCAGGGAATGACCACACACTGCTTCAGTCCACTCACTGAGGGGGCAACACCGCATCCATTATCATTAGCCCATTATCACCACTTTCAACATGATTATACTTCACTTTGCATAATCCTCACACACCCAACTTTGATACATGAGGGCGGTGGTCACCAGCCCTGCTTCTGTAGATCCGCCATCCAGTGGGTTTGCATTCCAACTCGAGCAAAAACTAAGACATCCTATTTATGCACAGATTACTAGAGTCAGGTGAGCCAGTTTCTAGTTACATGCAGTGAAGACCTACAGGCTGTAAACCTGCTGGAACAGGGTCGGTGACTATTGCCCTTGTGTTTTCTCATGGGGGGCAAAAGGGGGAGAGGAGGGGCAGTTGGAGCCAGAGGGGCAAATTTTACGGGTCGGAATGTGGAAGTTCTAGCCACGCAGACATAATTAGTAGAGTCAGTTGGCAGCAGTTAATTGGTGGAAAAAACAGATGACTTTTACATTGAACTTCGAACTGTAAACCTCTGTCACTAGACAACAACAGACAAGTACACAAGTCCCTGGCACTACATTATGCTGCTGCAATAAATTGAATGTTATGTTCTTACACAGACTTACACTGCCCTGTATTGTTTATATACAGTCCATCAGCTGGATGCTTTTACAGAGGCAGCTCAGGTTAACTACTTTGCTTAAGTGCACAACAGCAGCACCCAATGGGGAGTTGAATCTATAACCCTGGAGAAACAAGCCCAGTTTTGCCGACCATTAAAGTAACTGCTGCCCCATCCACTGTATTTAAAGTCGCCGGTAAATTTATTCATGGCGCTACCTCAGGAGAAAATTTTTTGGATGCTCGTGCTCCGAGTCATAAGTCCTGCATTTCATTCAGAATATTTATATAGTACTCTACATACAGGACACTTCCATTAGCACATTTTTTTGACTGCTTTTCGTATTTTGTGCCAACTTGTGCTCTTAATTATTTAAATAGCGCAACCATGTCGTTGTCTGTCATTTTCCAGAGAGTCAGTGATTCTGGCTTGGATCCTGGCCAATGCAGGCCCAGAAATGCTCAATCTGAGCCAAAGTCTGCCTGGATTTCCCCTGGAGTTGTTGGTTATCCGGTATAAATACCAGCCAAGCTCACCAACTGCAGGTGCATCCTAAAAATTTACTGTGAACGGCTAAGATGCAGAATAGAACTACAATGAATTCTTAACTATTAAATTAATCATCAACTATTTTAGAAGGTGTTTTTTTTTGTTAGAAAAAAATACAAATTTTCAGATTCCAGGCTCTTAATTTTGAAAACTCCGTTTCCTTTCCTTTTCTTGAAGAGTAAACTGAATGTCTCTGGGTTGAGGACCAAGTAAGACATTTGCGGACCTCAAATTAGCTTTGGGAAACACTGATCGACATGCTTTAACACTTTCAGACAATTTGTAGACCAAACAACTCATTGATTAGTCATGAAAACAATCCACAGATAGATCAACAATGATCAACAGCAGTGTGCAGTGTTTGCCCTGTCTCAGCCAGAGCAGCAGTGTGTGTGCAGTGTTTATCCTGTGTCTGCCAGAGCAGCAGTGTGTGTGCAGTGTTTATCCTGTGTCTGCCAGAACAACAGTGTGTGTGCAGTGTTTAACCAGTGTCTACCAGAGCAGCAGTGTGTGTGCGCAGTGTTTACCCTGTGTCTGCCAGAACAGCAGTGTATGCAGTGTTTACCCTGTGTCTGCCAGAGCAGCAGTGTGTGCAGTGTTTACTCTGTGTCTGCCAGAGCAGCAGTGTGTGTGCCGTGTTTACTCTGTGTCTGCCAGAGCAGCAGTGTGTGTGCAGTGTTTACCCTGTGTCTGCCAGAACAACAGTGTGTGTGCAGTGTTTACCCAGTGTCTGCCAGAGCAGCAGTGTGTGTGCAGTGTTTACCCTGTGTCTGCCAGAGTAGCAGTGTGTGTGCAGTGTTTACCCTGTGTCTGCCAGAGCAGCAGTGTGTGTGCGCAGTGTTTACCCTGTGTCTGCCAGAACAGCAGTGTATGCAGTGTTTACCCGGTGTCTGCCAGAACAGCGGTGTTTACCCTGTGTCTGCCAGAACAGCAGTGTGTGTGCAATGTTTACCCTGTGTCTCCCAGAACAGCAATGTGTGTGCAGTGTTTACCCTGTGTCTGCCAGAGCAGCAGTGTGTGTGCCGTGTTTACTCTGTGTCTGCCAGAGCAGCAGTGTGTGTGCAGTGTTTACCCTGTGTCTGCCAGAACAACAGTGTGTGTGCAGTGTTTACCCAGTGTCTACCAGAGCAGCAGTGTGTGTGCGCAGTGTTTACCCTGTGTCTGCCAGAACAGCAGAGTATGCAGTGTTTACCCTGTGTTTGCCAGAGCAGCAGTGTGTGCAGAGTTTACCCTGTGTCTGCCAGAGCAGCAGTGTGTGTGCAGTGTTTACCCTGTGTCTGCCAGAACAGCAGTGTATGCAGTGTTTACCCGGTGTCTGCCAGAACAGCGGTGTTTACCCTGTGTCTGCCAGAACAGCAGTGTGTGTGCAGTGTTTACCCTGTGTCTGCCAGAGCAGCAGTGTGTGTGCGCAGTGTTTACCCTGTGTCTGCCAGAACAGCAGTGTATGCAGTGTTTACCCGGTGTCTGCCAGAACAGCGGTGTTTACCCTGTGTCTGCCAGAACAGCAGTGTGTGTGCAATGTTTACCCTGTGTCTCCCAGAACAGCAATGTGTGTGCAGGGTTTACCCTGTGTCTGTCTACATGTATGACTGCTCGGAAATTTTCTCAACAACCGTTCATCCAGCTGACTTCACATGAGGCGGGCATATTGCTGAGAACCCAATGAAGAGCACTGTCAAGTGTGAAGTTGGTTGACTGAGCAGTTCTTCAGAAAGCTGCAAGCAGCAATCCCGGAGGCCAAGCAATCAGTCCATTCCCAACAGACATGATTTGACCGGGCTCTGTACCAGTACAGTTAATACAACAGTAAATCCAGCCGTGAGCAGTTCCTCCAAGCGACACCTGCAGGGCCAGAAGAACTAATTCAACTCGCTGACACCTCCAGAGGATGAGATTAAAGGGGGTGTGTGCAGGCGGGAGGGGTACATTTAACAAGAGCTTAAACACAAAAGCTTAATCAAAGCCCCCGGACATTTCATAGCCCCCCACCTGCACCCTCACCCCCTGACGTGTGCCGCCCGACAGACAGGCAATCCAATTAATTACAGCTCCAGAGCATCCTGACAGCTTTGTAAAAAAAAAACACGATTGCTTCCAATATGCGCTTTGAGCGACAGTCCCGACGGACACAAATAAGCGTCTTCTCACTGGTTGCAAGAGAAAGGTCAGGTGGTGCCCTGAGGAGATTAAGAGATTGAGCAGCATCTTCAAGGAAAAAAAAAAACACCTGTAGCTCACAGGAATCTCCTGAGGAGAAAGGAAGCATGTTGAGCAGGAAATCACGTTCTTCGAGAAACGAGAAAAAGAAAACCTACAGGGCAATTTCCCAAGGATTCACTTGATTACGGCGCTCACTGAGAATAGAAAGTGTTTGACCTTCGCTTTATTGCTTGCTCTCGTGCTGGGCGGATGTATGTGCTCGGGGTTCCGACGCGGTTCCATCTCGTGTCGCCGGCTTTTACAAACAGACCCACCGCCGCGGGCTGCACGCGATGTACCGCGGTTATACAGAGACAGAGGATCGCGAAAGGACAGCACATGCGCCCTTTTATCATCGAATCAATATCCCCTCCAACACTGTAATACGAAAGCGGTATGCGCACTGCCTGTCCTTACGCAGCCGACATCCTGATAATCCCGTCAGATGGAATGTTTGCAGTCTACAGGTAGATTGCTTCATCTCAACTTCAAAATATGGATAATGTTTTTTTTTTCATCTCCCAATGCTTCAACAAAGAAAAAGGGATTTTTCAATTAATCGTACAGCTAGTAAGAGTTGTGCAAATGAAACACTCCAGAGGTTTTTCGCAAAACAGAGTCAACTAATATTCTTAATTAAACATGAATTTAAAACATTTTATCTCCACATACAAATAAGAGAGAGAGAGAATTGACTGAATATGTTTAAATTCCAGTGTGTGTATATATGTGTGTTTGACGTTGGGTACGAGATCAGGACAATATAACCTTCTTCTGGCCGATATCTCTACACATAATTAATCCCCTTCCATTCTAAGGATGGAACAGAGAAACAACAAGCTGATATTTGTCAACAGTTAAATCATCTTGAAAATATGATCACAATTCAGAAGTGTTCATGTTATTTCTCACATTCGTCCCTTGCAATGTAGTCACTGAGATGTTATCATGTTTCTCGCTGTGAGTAACAGGGAGTGAAGGGGAGGCGGTCCCACAATCTAAGACCTGTTCCCACAACACGATTCTCGGCCACATGAATAATACACGAGCCGCCTGACCGCCACGTTAGAGGAATTTAATTTGCAAAATAACACAGCTAAAATGAGCCGGATCCTCATTTGTCCCGACTGTTTCCCCTGTCACTGCACAAATATTTTTCTATTTTTATATATATCTTCCCGTGCAGGGGGGGAGGGGCTGGGGGGTGGGGCGTGGGTCTTTGGTCCGTGATTTTAGGATAAACATTCCAAATATTGATTTTGGCTGTTAAACTGAGGAAGATTGCGCAGGATACGGGAAGCCGTAGTGTGGACATAAATCATGTAAATTGCGTAACATGAGGAGGGCACTAACGGCTAATGACTGCAGCACAGTGTATGCAGCAGAGAGTGAGCTCCTGTGAGTCCAGAGGGGCCAATATACTTGCACAGCAGAGCTTAAAGGACCATCAGCATCCATTTTATACGGAGCATTCCACTGGACATATGGGGCAGGCATTGTGCTAATGTCAGATTAGGTTGGCTGGGTTAGTATGGGGTTTGGCTAGCAGAGTTAGTGATTGGTTGGCTGTGTTGAGTATCGGTTTGGATGTCTAGATGGTAACCCAAGATTTGCAAAAGTCTTATGTTTACGCACTTGATTCTGCACAGATTAATGCTATACTTGGCATGCAAGTGGTCACAGATGGTTACATTCATTGTTCTGTGGAGCGAATCTAAGTCTAGATAATTACTATGGAGGTTCTATAGTGAGGGCAAGAACTTGGTTAATATGTGTACAACGTCATAGATTAACATTCACCTGTAGGCTAGCCCATGTACAACAAACATCCATAGCCTTTGTTCTCAAACAGTATGCTGTGTCATTGACTCAAACGGTGGCAGGCAGACAGTATGGCAATATTCCATGGTGTCAAATCATAAAATAAATCTTCTGAAAGTTTCGCAAATCAAGAGTTACCATTTAGACATGACCAGATTTGGTTGGCTGTGTCAGTGTCAGGTTTAGTAAGCTGTGCTAGTGTCAGGTTATGTTGGTTGGACTGAATATCATGTTTTGCTGGCTGTCGTAATGTTAGCTTTGCTGGGCTGTTTTGAGTTTCAGTTCTTTTTGGTAGAGTGGAGAATCATGTTTGGTTGGCTGTGTTCGTGTCAGGTTTGATTTGGCTATGCTACTGACATGTTTGGTTGACTGTGCTGAAAATCAGTTTGATTGGCTGAGTAAATGTCAGATTTGGTGGGTTTTTTTTGAGTATTGGGTTTGGCTGGCTGTGTAAGAGCGAGGTATAGTTGGCTGCATTGGTATTGACTGGTTTCTCAACAACTGTTTTTGTGCTGACTCGCGGTCTCGTGAGACGTTGAGTTATCGTGTTTACTGCCTGAAGTCCAGCTCCAATGTCAAGATTGCCCAGTAGCAAAACCGATTAAAGAAGCGGAATGTGGTTTTAACTCTCCTGAAATATCAAGGACACAACGGCACAAGCTAGCTCAAAGGGAGAGGACCTTACATCCCATCACTCATTGGGAAAATGGGGATGACATTAGCAAGGCACAAACACATTTTTAGTTTTATCTCTTCCATAATAGATACCACCAAAATCCAATAATGAAAAGGAGAAAAGAAACATGTTTAATTTCCAACCCCAGTCTCATTTTAGACACACAATGTATAATTAAAAGCATACAATTAGCTTGGGTGCTTTGAGTTGGGCAAGTCTACCCGCTCGCATTAAGAGAGGGAGATTTTTATTGGGACATAAATAATCGTTAATTATTCAGCCAAATGTGAGTGCATTTGCTAGCTTAAGAGCAACAAATGAATGAGACGTTACATCAAGCAGACGGAGACTGGCGGAATGGCCTGCTGCTACCTGTTTGTAAACAGGAAGTCACAAGCCTGCATTAGTTCTCTGAGCTTTTATCCTGGAAGTGTGCTGTCCTGAGGAAACAAACAAGGATCTTCTTCACAACATCACACGTGCGGACATACCAAGCCTGATGTTGAGAAATAACCATTTTCTTGGCTATTCCGGCGTCAGGATTGGTCGACAGTGTTACGAGTCAGGTATTACTGACTGCACTGACGTTTAGACTGTATAGCTGCGTTAATGTGAGTTTTGGTTTAGTGTGCTGGCGTCAGATTTCATTAGCTGAGTTGAAATCAAGCTTGGGTCGCAGTGTTGGAGTCAGATTTGGCAGGCTGCATTTCTGTTTGAGTTTGATGGCTTTGTAAGTGGTTTGTTTGGTTGAGAGAGCTGACGTCAGGTTTGGTTGGCTGTATCCACTGTCAAAATTTGTTGGCTGTGTTGGTGACAGGATTGGTCGGTTGTGGTAATTTCAGGTTTGGTTATCTGCATTTGTTGACAGATTTTGTTGGCTGAGTTGGAGCCACTTTTGTGTGGCTGTGTAAAGAGTCAGGTTTGGTTGACTGTATGCTTCGTCAGATTTGGTTGGCTTTGTTGGTGTAAAATTAGGTTGGCTGTGCTGGCGTAAGTTTTGGATGGCTTTGTTAAAGGCAGATTTGGTTGGCTGTGATAAAGTCAAGTTAGGTTGGCAGTATTAATGTCAGGTTAGGTTGGCTGTGATAAAGTCAAGTAAGGTTGGCAGTATTAAAGTCAGGTTAGGTTGACAGTGTTAGAGTCAGGTTTGGTTGGCTTTGATGGAGTGAGGTTTGGTTTGTAGTATTAAAGTCAGGTTTGGTTGGCAGTGCTAAAGTCAGGCTTATTTTGCTGTGTTGGCGTCAGATTTTGTTGTCCATCTTTCACTCACCAAACATTCAGCCTCTTGCTGAACACCTTGATACTGTTGAGGTGAGTGATGGCTCGGTCCACAGCGTACTCATCTCCCATCTCCACCAGGGCAGTGCCTGGAACACTCTTCATGAACTTCACCTGAGGTGCGATGAAAAGCTACTGTTATTGCCATGACAACAACATCACTCCTCTGCAACAACAACAAACTCATACTGCAGAGTTCCTCACGCCTCAATATGCAACCCCCCAATTCTACTCACCTTCTCAATGTTGCCGTAGAGACAGAAGAGATTGAAGATGCGGGTGCAGTTCATCTTGGCAGGGTGCAGCCCGCTCACCATGGCGACCGAGGAGCTGGAGGCGTGGCCTAGGTAGGAGGATGTTTGGGGGATGGGGTATGACACCACATCGGGGATGTCATGGGACGGCCGCTTATACCTGCTGTTACTGGGCAGAGGCAGTAGGGGGCAGTGTGGGCCTAGAGAGAGAGAGAGAGAGAGAGAGAGAGAGAGAGAGAAATAGACTTTGTCACAAGATGGCCACCTTAGGAAGTACATTATTGGACGGCCATCCCAGGACAGTTCAACCCAAGTCCTGCTGAGATCCTAAACTCCCAGGTGGTTAAATCATCCAAACGAAGCTTGGTTTTGTTTCTCCGTTTAATTAATTCAACAGCTGAATACTATGATGCTCGCGTGGTAAGTAGCAGGCTTGAATGCACCAGGCAAGACCAACAGAGCGCAGAAACGCATTTAAATCCTAAACCAATACTATTTGATCTCAGGCCTGACAGGGAAAACCGAGGAGAGAAGGGAAGCTCCTCTTCCTCTCCTTCCCCAGAAAAGGAGGGAACACAAAAACGAAAGGAAATTACACGCCATTTTCTGCACCGTTGCTCTCGAGCTCCTAATTACCCCTGCTGCTCAGTCACGCGACGGAGGGATGCGCGCTC